>CM044895.1:1939319-2039845 GCA_024500025.1 Syzygium aromaticum
GATCCAGCACATCACCCAAAATTAGGCTTATGTAAGTAAACTTAAGTTTAACCTTTTGAGAAGAGGATTTAAGAAGCAAGCTCAGAATGATGCCAATTAAAAGATAGACCGATAAGAAAAGTAAAATGCTAGTCTACAATATACAGAGAAAACGATGGGAAAATGACCTCTGCATTAGTGGGCATCCAAATTATATGGCACGCAATATGTAATTCATTATCAGTAAATATCAAAATAGAATGACAATTTTTATTTTTCAGTACAATCTCATAAGATCAAATTACCGTCTTTAAGAGGTTGAGGACAGTTTGCAAGAGAATGCCCCGTATCCCCGCAATTATAACACAACTTCCTGTCAACAGACTCGCCATTCTTCTCCGGGCAGTTTTTGAGACTATGACCGCGCCGACGGCAAAGCAAACATATCTGCAGACATCAAACAGCATAAAACCCAAGAGTCAGACGACCTAAGCAACACCACCAAGAAACTGAAGGAAGTAAAATTCTGGACCCTGGGTATTCAAATGCACACGCCTGAATTGATTGGACGCTCATCAACACCCCAAAAAAAAAAAACCAAAAAATAAATAAATCAAGAAACCACCTGAGCAAAGGTTCATGGACCGGCACACTGTTTCTCAAGCAACCTCCACATGAGTCAGACAAGGAAATGACTCTCATATAAACCCAAGAACCCCCAACGCTAAAATGCTATCAAGAAGTTAGGATAGCCAATTCGGTCCAAGGCCCAAAGAACAGGAAAGAACGAACCTTATTCTTCTCCCACTGAGCTTTCTCAGGGCAGAGCTTGGCGATATGGTCCTGACCTTTGCAGATGAAACAGCCCTCGCCAGGCATCAATCCGGGAACTCTAAGCGGGTGTCTTTTGAGGGTTTTCTTGGTGGGTCTTCTGGGGCCATCGGAATCCGACCTCTTGCGCTTGAATTTGTCCAGCTTCTTCTTCTTCTTCTTCTTGGTCGGGTCCTTGGGTGGGGCCGGCTCCGGTTCGGGGAACAGCTCGGGGTGTGCTTCTTTGAATCGCTTGCGAGCGAGCCTCTGTCTTTGGCTCACCATCTCGCGACGCTCGGCGCCGGCGTGGTTTGGTTTCGCCTTGGAGCTAGCAGATTTGGCGCGGTCTCGTACCGGCGGATGTTTTAGGGTTCTTCGAGGGGGGCGTATTGGGCCGACGGCGATATTTTCATTTTCAGTCTTTATTTGGAATTTTCAATTTTTTTGTTATATTTCTTTTTTGGGTATGAAATTGTTATTCTTCTTTTTTTTTATGACGTGTAAAATTTTGGAACTGTTACTGTTTTGTTATTGCGGGCAACAAATTTTTGTAAAGAAAGGAAAGATTGAATTTCAATAATAAATGTAACAAATATCCAAAGTGCAATTGAATCTGAAAATTTCTATATTAGAAAATTAAATGATGAAATTTACAAAAAATTTATGTGATCAAGTAATTTCATTATATCTATTTATTCAAGTTACGGGGAAAAATCGAGATGGAATTGTCGTGTGTTTTTAAAGAAATGCTAGATAGGTCTTGAAGTTTTATTGAGTTGGTGGAACAACACCAATTTTGTGTTTCGAGTCAACAAGTTTGAGATATCAAGTTTCCTTGCTGGTAGATGCGATATGATCTTTTGATGTCATATCACAAATCATGTAATTTCGAATGAATCTTAATTCTAGTAAAGCTGGTTTTATAGAACATCTTTTAAAGATGTTAGCATGATGGTCTCTTATTTTCAGGGAATAACAAAGACCTTCGAATTGCACATTCTAAGTCGTGGAATTCGGCAATTCGGCACTAACTTTTGAGCAATGGCCGAAGATAGCAATCTTGCTACAATATTTATCAAATACTTTCATTAAAAATGTCTGATACAAAACAAAAATATGTAAAACCCTCACCACAGAAAGCTTTAGCTTCATTCCTGTAGGGATCTCTGTGGCCTGCCTGATTCTGCTAAGTGAGATCTACAGATGTATCCATTATTTTAATATTTCGGTATCCATACATTCTACACCCATAATTTTCCATATATATTATCTTCCCCATGAAAAGGGCATACCATGTTATTTTAATGACTCCAAAGTATCGGGTTGAAGCTTTTTAAAGGCGTGCTCAGGTCCAAAACTCCACATAAATAGCAGCTTTCAAAAAATTTCTAGCTAGATTCCCTTCCTTGTTTTTCATTTAAGGTTAAACCCAGACGGCCCTCAATCTCCTTTTGCAATCGGAGAAACCGGTTGTCCTGACGTCAAAATCAATTGCCTTTTGAGGTCAATGGACTGTCCTCTCTTATTTTTTTTTTTTTTTCTCTTTTTCAAAATTGGAAGGTCGACTTTAGGCTGACGGGCCAAAATTGATTAGAAGTACCACCCAAGTGCAACATTTGAAAAAGGAATTTCCATAGTAATCTGTCAACTTCCAATGCATTCGTCAACTTTCAGCCTTAAGCTGACTTGTTAATGACCAATTTTAAATTGAGCCACTTGAGCGTTGCAGTTGGGTAAAGTTGTGGCTACAACAAGTCACCAACTTAGATCTCACGTGCTGTGGGCTGCAACCATGATCCATTTGCATAGACCTAATTCCAAATAAGCAAGCTCCACGTGCCCGGGTTGCTGTGACTTCATTGTCATCGGGGCAAGCACACTACTTCTAAAATTCCAAATCTATCAAATAAAATAATGTGAATCAAATCTTGTATCCAACCCGTGAGTTTCTTCGAATCATGTCTACACTAGCACGTGAAAAAGGCTTCAAATTGTTACACTTGGGCCGAGCAAATATGTATTGTGCTTCATTAGCCGAAGAATGAAACTAGCAAATCTCTTGGGCGATCAATAGTTCTTGACCTCATTTATAGACTTAAAATTAAAAAAAAAAAGAAAAAAAGGTGACATCAAAATTGCTTCTTCCGGCAGCACCAAGTTGGGATGGTCTAATGGACTTTTTGGTGCCGATGAGACCGTCGTTTCTCTTTAGAGTCTCTTCACTTGTCCCTTAAGTTGCTTCCAAAGCTTCCAATTGCGTCCACGTTGATAACAGTTCGTTGCACAGTCGCTTCCAACTGATGCAGTTCAGCTTATTTTCCTTTATTGCAGAAAGCCCCCTCCTATTGTCCTGTTTGCTCACACGACGCACATAATCGATGTCGAACTATACTCAGACTTTCATTGTTTTGAAAAGTAGGTTCCGGGTGTTTGAGTCGGTTATTTCGTATGATCGAGTCCCAATCGATCTTTCCCGAGCTGGAAAAGCACATTGACATGCGTTTGGATTTAAATAACCTGAGAAATCCTTTCATTAGAACATGTCCGATTGTCTTATGTTTGACAACATCTTTACATCACAATTGTGGAAATCATAGATTCTCTTCAAGTTTATATAGTTGTAACGATGATGATCCGTCAGGTTGTTGGCCTCTGGAGGCTTTCATGAGATTTTGGGAGGTGCTTGCTTTGCTTTAGCATGAAGGGTCGATCTCCCTTTTGTCAGAGCAGTGATGGGGGTGGTGTGCGAAGTGGGAGGGAGCTTTCTTGATGCCCACCGCGCAACTTTCTTTTTTCTACGGATGAATGAATCGAATGGGGTGAATCGGAGGAAGACTTGCCATTGGGGTTTCCATCGTTGGCCCACTTCGCTCGAGTGTCTTCTACAAAAAGATGGAGTGAATCGTACGCTGAAATGGCGTTATGCACCCTCGGCTCTTGACTCGGGGTCTTGTGAAAATGACAAATAGTTAGAACAATGACTCAATATATAATATGATCAATGAACTTTAGCCTGACGTGCAATATCGTGTTTAAAATTTAATTTATTCGATATAATCCTTAAATTTTTTGTACATATTCAATTTAGTTCATAATTTTTCCTTAATCTAAGATACATCAGTATGTCAAATTTCTCCTACTCGAACTGGGTTTAAAACTGAACCTCTCCTTAGGAGGATAAACAGGGCGATTCAAGTGAGATCCGATATAGATCCAACTTTCTATCGATTCATGAGATTTTTAAATTGATAGAAAGATAACATTAATTATTTTCATATAATTTATTAATTAATTTGAACAAATTCCAAAAGTTCAAGAATCATATTGAACAAATTAAAAGTTTAAAAATAACAAATACATGAATCGTATTGAATAAATTGAAAGTTCACAAATCATATTATTCAAAAAACTAAAATTCATAGGTCATTCTTGTTATTATCTCCAGAGCTATCAATAATTCTCGGTCAATTTTGATCGGTAGCCCACTTTGCTTAAGTGTTTCCTTGTATGTTGTCACCATTATTATTATTATTATTATTATTTGGCCATCTTGATTATTATTGTCATCTCAATTATTCTTTAATTTGTCCCGACCCGCTTTCCACTTTTCAGGTTCATCTCGGCCCGGCACGTGCGCCCCCCTGCAGCCTCGCCGCCATCATCATACGGCCGAAAGGGAAAGAAGAAAACCGCCCGCGCCCGCTCTCCGGCGAGCGTGCCGTCCACCCGCCGCCCCGACCGCGTGGTCCGAAACCCCGCGACCCTCCCCTCGCAATTCCCAAGGAGCGAGGCGCAGCAACAGTCCTCGTTTTATCATTTCTTTTTTCAAATTTCGAATTCCCACTCAAACCAAACGGCCGTCAAGTCCCTAACGGCGCCCGCACCCTTCCGTCTCCTTCTTCCTATATAACGTAACGCTCATCGTTCCTCAGGCCCCCGTGCCCTCTCTGTGCAGCAGAAGGAGGAACACACACAAATCTCAGGTTGCTTTCTCTCTCTACAGTCCCGAACCTCGCCCTCGCTCTTTCTCTCTCTTCTCGAAGATGCGTGAGATCCTGCACATCCAGGGCGGCCAGTGCGGTAACCAGATCGGGGCCAAGTTCTGGGAGGTGGTCTGCGCCGAGCACGGCATCGACTCCACCGGCCGGTACCAGGGGGACAACGACCTGCAGCTCGAGCGCGTCAATGTCTACTACAACGAGGCGAGCTGCGGCCGCTTCGTCCCCCGCGCCGTCCTCATGGATCTGGAGCCCGGCACCATGGACAGCGTCAGATCTGGGCCGTACGGCCAGATCTTCCGCCCGGACAACTTCGTGTTCGGCCAGTCCGGCGCCGGCAACAACTGGGCCAAGGGCCACTACACCGAGGGCGCCGAGCTGATCGACTCCGTCCTCGACGTCGTGAGGAAGGAGGCTGAGAACTGCGACTGCTTGCAAGGTAATGGTGCTGCTCGGTCTGGTCTCCGCTGTTCATCGGAGAAGTTTGCTTTCGGTTCGTTGGATGCTCTGTTGAGCACTCCGTGGGAACTAGGTTTTGATTCGGCGTAGGCATTGTTCGCGGTTCATACCTTGTCCTCTTGCTCTGTTTGTTTTTTTCTCGATCTGCTACTTTTGAAACGCGTCTCGTTCGTGTCGATTCACAGAGTCAGTGGTTTAGTGCGTAGATTTGTGTGCGATGGACGAGTTTCCTGCTTATCGTCGGTTGCTATGAAGGTAGTAAGCAATTTTCCGCTCTGATTGTTACCGACCTGTGCGTTCCGTTTGTTGAAATCACTTTCTTGAAGCATTTCTGGCCGTTCAATTCTGTTTCACCTGCTGATTTATCGACCTGAAGGGAGTGTGTTGGAGATTTATTCGTTAAAATGGAGCAGTCGTGTAGTTTTTGTGTGCGATCTGCTGATTTTAGAATGTGTCTCGGGCGTGAGTTACTCGTGAGTGGTTACTGTGCGCTTCGCTTGTGTCAGTAAGTGTTTCTAGCTGCAAAATTTCCGGCGGTTTTGTCAATGATACTGCCCTTTGGAAGTCGTTTGGATTAGATTAGAGTGTTTCAGTGGCCCTCTTGTGCTATCATTGTCATTTGTGAGTTATCTGCTAGATCTTCGTTTGACATTGGTCAGTTTGAGTTCATTATCATTTGCTAGGCTTCCTCCTCGATGCCTGTTGGTTTTACTCGGTGTTGTCCCCATTTTTTGTTTGGAGAGAAAGAATTCTCATTGAAACCCTTTACATTTTCAGTGTAATCAATCTTGAATGCTTGATGTTTAGTGCGAGCTATATTGCTCTTTGGTGCTGTAAAAATTAGTGCTTTTGTATGTGGAGACATTGCTTGTTGCCCTCGCTCGTAATGGTTCTACTTACTTGCAAGTTTAAGTGGGCAGCTGCCATAAGGTAGAATACATTTCTAATTGGAAAGTTCAGAGGTTAAGCAATTGTATGGGAGCATGTCTGGACTTATTTTCCATCATGGGGTTACAACATTAGAATGCTTTAATGTCAGGCTTTCTATCTCAGATGTGACTCGTATGCTTCATCAGTTCAACCGTTTTTAGCTTGAGTTGCATTCTTTCATGATGCTTTAGAGTGTGCTTTTTGTGTTTGCCGACATTGCTTGTTGCACTTCCTCATTTGAGTGCTAGAGATGGTTACCGATTTCTTCTCCCCTATTAAGCTGCTATTCTGTTTTGCTTAAGTAACTGCTTGTTTGTTATAAATGAAGCTGAATCCTTGTTTGTTTATTGATTTCAGGTTTCCAGGTTTGCCACTCTCTGGGTGGTGGAACTGGATCTGGCATGGGAACACTCCTCATCTCTAAGATCCGTGAAGAATATCCTGATAGAATGATGCTTACTTTCTCTGTGTTCCCTTCCCCTAAGGTGTCCGACACCGTCGTTGAACCCTACAATGCAACTCTTTCTGTTCATCAGCTTGTTGAGAATGCAGATGAATGCATGGTTTTGGACAATGAGGCACTCTATGATATTTGCTTCCGGACTTTGAAGCTCACTACGCCTAGCTGTAAGTATCTCCTTTTGGCTATGCTAGAGAAGGCCTTTTTGTTTTTTAGCTATTGGACCAAATTGCAATTGTTCAGTTGTCCAGTCTAGATTAATGCAAAATCCAATTGCATATCTTCTTTAGTTCAGATTCTTAAGTTTTTGGACTTAAGAATGAGAACAGGCACTACCTAATCTATTTGACTGCATATAAAGGCCGGAATTTCAATACTTCTTTTTCTTCACTCTCCTAGCAATTTCTGTTGTCATATCCCTGTAGTAAAGTGCACTTTAGTGCTATTATCTATTTGTTTTCTGTTTATTAATCTCAGGAATATGTGATCCCATGTGGAGGTTTTCTTGGAAGTAGTTCCATTCTGACTATTTATGATGAGTTTATCATAGCTATGATCTGTTGGTTCAGAATATTCCTTTTTATATACTTATCCAGTGGTTGCTTGGAGCCCAACGTGCTGAGACCTGGATCTGGCATATTAAATGAGATACCTTGGATCACTTAGAAGTCAAGCCTTTCCACATGTGCTTTGTCAGTCTGTTACCTTTGGGCCATAGCATCCAGTTGTCTCTGGCAGATGTTTTTTCCCAACATGCTGTGGGCAGTTGGACCCCATATCTTAACACTGTCGCTCTCAAGTTCTTGATTGTGGGTCATATAGTATCTTTTGGCTAGTACCTTATTAAGAGTTCAGTAGTTTGATTTAATCAACTGTTTAAATAAATCTTTGACTTAATTCTGCTGAGATGTTTGATCTCCATTGTTCTCATTTCAGTTGGAGACTTGAATCACCTCATATCTGCGACCATGAGTGGAGTCACATGCTGCTTGCGTTTCCCTGGCCAACTCAACTCTGATCTCCGCAAGCTTGCAGTCAACCTCATCCCATTCCCTCGTTTGCACTTCTTCATGGTTGGGTTTGCTCCGCTCACATCTCGTGGGTCCCAACAATACCGAGCCCTCACTGTTCCCGAGCTCACTCAGCAAATGTGGGACGCGAAAAACATGATGTGTGCTGCAGATCCACGCCATGGCCGTTATCTCACTGCCTCAGCGATGTTCCGTGGCAAGATGAGCACCAAGGAAGTAGACGAACAGATGATTAATGTGCAAAACAAGAACTCGTCCTACTTTGTGGAGTGGATACCGAACAACGTCAAGTCGACTGTGTGTGACATTCCTCCGACTGGTCTGAAGATGGCATCCACTTTCATTGGAAACTCCACCTCCATTCAAGAAATGTTCCGCCGGGTGAGCGAGCAGTTCACTGCCATGTTCCGCAGGAAGGCTTTCTTGCATTGGTACACTGGTGAAGGCATGGACGAGATGGAGTTCACCGAGGCTGAGAGTAACATGAACGATCTGGTCTCCGAGTACCAGCAGTACCAGGATGCGACGGCTGATGAGGAGGGTTATGAATATGAGGACGAGGAAGAAATTCAGGAAGAAGCATAGAGCGCTTTGCCTATAGCAAGTCTCTAAAATCTCAACTTTTGTGTGGATTTTGTTTATCTTTTTCCTGAATGGCTTATTTGGGCGTTTGAATTGTGGCACTGGGGATAAATATGTCCTGCAGTTGGTTTTACCTTTGTGCTGTCTTAACTAGTTAGTGGATTTGCTGTAATGAGACCTAAATTTTCCGTTATGTTTCTTTTACTTTTGTCGCCGTTGTCAAGCGATGCTTTGCTTATTTTGATGAAAATGTTGATGGCATTTCGTTTCTCAATTTTGTATGTGCAGTGTGTTCAACCAACAACATTTCGACCTATCTAATGAAGTATGGAGTGTGCTTTCTTTCCAAATTTATGTATTGTGGACATCTATTTTAATTTGTTCAAAATTAATTGCATAAAATTTAGGACTTAATTTTCTTTAAATCTTAGAACAAAAAAATATTTTTATTTAAATGCATTGCGTATGAAAATTAGGTACATTTATATTAATAGGGTCTATTAGGATTTTTTTTTTAAATTTCAATTTAAAAAAAAAACTCTGAGTTGAGCCAGGTCGATCTGGCCCTTTTCTTTTTTCTTTTCTCCCTTGTGCAAGATTAGCCAGCTCTTTTTTTTTTTTTTTTTTTTTCTTTCTTTTTCCCTGCGCGGGTTGAGCCTGACTTGGCCCAGCTCCTTCTTCTCTTCCTTCTTCTTCTCTTCTTTCTCTCCCCTGCCAGCCTCTCCCTTGTTCGCCTTTGTTCCTGGCTATCGACTCGAGGAGGGTTGAAGGAACACGCAAACAAGACTAACATTGATTGCTAGTCTTGTCCGCCCTGAATTCCTAGCCTCCTCTCCCCCTTTTTCCTCTCTTCTTCACAGCGTCAGAATGGCCCCCCCTACATTGGCCTAAACGGCCATGAAAGTTGTTGGATAGAGTAGATCAGTACAGGTCGTCATCAGCAGGCATATGTGAGTAGAAAAGGGGGGTCGTCGGCGGCTATATAAGCTAGAGAGAGAGAAAGAGCCCCGGTCGGCCATTAGCGAGAGAAACAGAGATAGAGAGAGAAACAGAGACAGAGAGAACAAAGAGAGAAGAAGTGCATACCGAGGTCACGCCGAAGCTAAAAGGAGAACTAACAGCGGTCGTCGACGCCTCCAGACTAGCTGGAAGCTCCCCAGAAGCGTCACCAACCAGTGACCCCTCACGATTTAGACACCCCTCCTGTTTTCCCTTGTTTTTTGGCTCAGTTTGGCCCGGACTCGCGTCAACCGTTTTGTGTGAATCCCGACCCATACCGATATCAATCCCAGTCCCCACTTGCTATCGGAGGCGAGCTGTGGATGTCAGAGCCAACCAAGTCAATGGAGGAGGTCAAGATCCCTTGATTTTTGATGTGCCCCTCACTTGCTCGATAAAATGCCTCAAAGGGGCTAGTTTGTTTTTTGGCCGCCGGTCAGCGAGCGGGACGTCAGACGGTAAGTGGCTGGCTGAAGAAGCTTGGGGATGATCTCCAGAGGCCAATTTTAGGCCGGCGCCGGTCTGGGTCGGTCGGCAAGAGGTCGATTTTTGGCTCTGCCGGTGTCCAGGTATGCGGGATCGACCTAACCCGATCCGGATCAACTGACTCAACCCAGGTCAATGCCCTAGGTCGGATCTGATTGATCCGAATCCGTGACCCGACCCAATTTTAATATTATATTATTTTTATTTTTAAAAAAAAATTCGAATTTTTTTTTATTAGGATATAATTTAGATATAGCATTGTCTCATATTTTTCTAAATTATGTGATATACCTAAGTATTTTAAATTATTGTTGTATTATTATGCATGTTTTAATTAGAGTAATTGCATAAATTGTTATGTTTTGAATGTTGTCCGCCTTAATTAGGGCTAGAACCTTAGGCTGTATATATATCTTGACTGCTATTCGTTTATGATTATGCATTCGCTTGATTACCTCACATGTTAGGAAAAAAGTCTTAAAATCAATCCAAATTGTCTGACAAATGTTTTCAAAAAATGAACAGGGTAAAAAGGTACCGAAAGGGTATTAATTATTCAATTAGTGTAATCAAGACTCCAAACTCATTTAATTTCTGGTTCGTAAGAATAAGGTGATTCTTTCATCACCTTATTTAGGTTTCTAATCGATCTACCCCAAATCGATTAGTGACGACTCCTTGATATAAACCACTTGCAAGTTAAAAACCTAAACTCTAAATCACGATATGGCATGAGCTTGGAAGAGTCCGAGTTAAATCCTGAACCTAGACTTAGCGCGTACCAGGCGAGACCCCTTTGTTTGCATGTCGATAAAAAAACGGAGGTCGGTCGCAACATATATGTTAACTAAATCGTAACTCGAAGCAAAGAGCCTAGCGACATGACAAAGAACTAGCTCTGTAAGTTCTTCTGCTATTGATAAATTTCTTCTTTCCCCTTCCTAAAATTTTTGGTAATATTGTACCGTCAAAATGCCCTAAATCAATGAGCTTATCTCCAGGCTGCTTTGTCAGTGCCATCCTTAGATCATAGAGTTTTGAGTGAAGTGAATAGGCGAACAGGCGAATTGAGATAAATGGCGAATAGGCGCATGACCACGCTGAGGCCGAGCCTTGCCGTGTTCTTTCAGTTTATGCATCCGAACAGTGGTACGAAAAAAAGGTTAAGACTAGCTACATTTTCAAATGGCAAATGAAGAAGAACTCAGTTTTATGATCTTCTTGTCACTATAATGGATTAAAGTCGCGGCGGTTTTGACATTCTTAATGAGCACTTATTGTCCGTCTTCATTAACGAAATTGAAAACCTCTTTGTAGAAACTCTCCATAATTCCTGTCTTCACGTTATGCTGCAAGAGCACAAATACTCCGCAATCCCCAGGTGAGCTGTGGATCTTTGAAGAGCAAAGAAAAGTATAACGTGAAGAGGCTAAAGCAGAGACTGGTACTGATTCTGCACTTCTCTTAGGGAAAGTGGAAACCAAGAGTACGTCATGCACATTGTTTGGACGATGTTATCATACCTCTATCAACTAATCTTTTCACTTGGCCGCGCTCCGGCAAAATTAAGAATTCTTATCACCATATCGATAGAATTACGCTTACATGATGCATCAGTATAATTTGATCATTTCTAGAGAGACAAGATATGTCAAACTCGCATGTATTCTTCGTTTGTTTCCGATGGCAGAACAGAGCAATGGCTAACAAAACGGTTGTGATGGTGGTCCTCATCAGCTGCGTCCTGTCTTCGATGGCGTTGACGGCCCTTGGGTGCAGCGGCAGGGAGAATTGTTTGAGGGGCCCGACGCCCTCACCAGAATTTCCAAGAAGACTTTGCATGACGGGTTGCTATAATAGGAATTGCAGGCACGCGTTTCCGAAGGACCTCTGCCTGTCCGACTGCGCGTTAGAATGTCTCCATCATGAACGACGGCTACTCCCGTCGCAGAACCAATGATGTCCGTGTGCTTTGAAACATAATAAGATGTATTCGCATCTCCCCGAAGGAAGTGCATCTCAAGTGTCATTTCGTTTTCGTATTAGCTTAAAATGTCGGTGTTGTAGTGATAGGTTTGAATTTGTCTGGTATTTCTTTCTTAGGTCCGAGAGATTAGAAGCTCTTCGGGTTAGAAAGGTTCTCTACCTAATCGGAAGCGAATGTCCTTTTGCACTGTGAATCAACGTGTTGCACTCCATTTCAGATTAAACGAAGAAATGCCTTTTCTTCTTCGATACCTAATTGATCTGCTTATGAAACTGTTGGCTTCTGAGTGTTTTTCTGAGATGGCCAAACTCTTCTCCATCTGCGAGGATTGAGCGATCCAAGCATGTATGTGATTAATGACAACATATCAAAAGGTGGAAAGATCATTTTTGTCGGGGGGACGATGTTGTTATGATCAGTAGCAATCATTAGATGTGTTCTTTCACTTATACGGTGCAATGTTGATATCTATGATAGTTCTCTCCGATTAGATTAAGTCCGCATTTTCGGTCAGGTCAAAGATAAACCGTCCACGTCATGTCATAAGCTGTCATTAAAATCTATCCTGCTAATTCGTAATGCTATAGGTTAATTGTTCACTCCAAGGAATTGATTGGCTTTATGAGTGTTTGGTTCGATATAATATATCACATATTCCATCATGTTTTATATTAAGGTCACGTCTGCTATCCTATCGATCGAATTTTACTCAAGACATATGAATAGTACAATTGCATGCTAGGTACTAATCGAACCAAAAATTCCTAAGAGTTTTAAGAAAATGTAATTGCACAAATAGCACTTCTATTTAGCAAATAGTTGAGCTCTAAATCTGTATGGCAAAAAGGAAAGAAAAAAGAAAAACCTCCTACCTTTGTTTGCTCGACTACAGTGTTAATGGAAAGAAGATTGGACTGATGTTCTAGAATTGGGTGGGCCAGGCCAATTGAGAGCACTATGGGCTTGGATCTTGGACGAAGTTTGGGCTCAAGTGGGTAATCACCTTCTAGTTCTGGGACAATGAGAGTGATTGTCCGCCTCAGCCACTCGTTATCTAGTTTCAGTGTTTGAATCTCACGGACCTGACCATCCAGATGGATGTCCTCATGCCTCTAAATTGAATAAACAACAAATATAAATTTGGTTTCATGAGTTCATAAAAGGACTTCAGATTCTCTACAATGTAGTAGCTAAATTTAAGAAGGAAATTATGTCAAACAAATAGAAATGCACGAATTTCAGTCACTTCTAGAAAATGGTGAAGTCTCTTACACTTTTTTTAGCACCTCTTGTCTGTCATTTCTTTGAGAACGCGCTTGTTGCGGCATAAAAAAAAATATAAAACTTGCATTAGATATTTTGCATCTTACTTTAACTTATAAACTTGTTTTGATCCATCTAAAAGATAGAACGATAGAGCACACCTTCATTATAACATTGCTCAAACTTTTATTTCTCAATGATTAAGTTTTCCCGAGAATTGAAAGTCTCGTTTGATCTTTCTTCTGTGTCTTGCAATATCATATTCTTAACTTCAAGCTTCTTGTCCAAGTATAATTCGTCATCCGATTCCAGGTCCTTATGAGATTCATATCCTTTATTGTCCATTTCAAACCAAGTCTTTTCGGAAGTTACATAAATCATTGGTTTTTTAGCTTCTTGCGGTTCCTCCTATACGAGAACGTGCGTGTTTTCCCCTTGAAAACTTGCCTGTGCATCTCTTGTGTATCTATCTTGAGATGAGCAGGAGATTCAGCTCTTCTTGAGCTTTTCTTCCTTTTCTTTCGAATCCCCAAGTACAACTCCTGCTTCATTAGTTCAACCTCCTTATCCTCCATGAGAGTGATTGTTCGCATCAGTCGCTCGTTCTCCAATTTCAATGCCTGAATCTCACAGACTTGACCTTCCATATGGATGTCTTCTTGCCTCTGAATTGACTAGACAACAAATACAAGTTTGGTTTCATAAGAACAGAAATGGACCTGAGATTCTCTACAATGCAGGAGCTAAATTTAAGAAGGAAGTTACACCAAACAAATGAATTTCGGTCACTCCTAGAAAATGATGAAGTCTCTTACACCTTTTTTTAGCACCTCTTGCCTGTCATTTCTTTGAGATCGTGCTTGTTGCGGCATAAAAAAATATAAAAATTGCATTAGATATTTTACGTCTTGTTTTAACTAATAAACTTGTTTTGCCACATCTAAAAGATAGAAGTGTAGAGCACACCTTTATTATAAAATTGCTACAGCTTTCGTTTCTCAATGATTGAGTTTTCCCGATAGTTGGAAGTCTCGTTTGATCTGTCTTCCGTGTCTTGCAATGTCATATTCTTAACCTTCTTCTCCAGGTATAATTCATCATTCAATTCTAGGTTCTTGTGAGATTCATTTCCTCGATTATCCATTTCAAATCAAGTCTTTTCGGAAATTACATAAATCATTGGTTTTTGAGCTTCTTCTCCTGCATGAGAACGTACGTGTTTTCCCTCAAAAACACGCCGGTACATCTCTCATGCATCTCACGTGCATGTATCTTAAGATAAGAGGGAGATTCAGCTCTTTTGTCTCTTGGACCTTTACAACAGCTCGAATTTCGATGTAATTCTGGGATTAATAAAACTAATGTTACTTCGCATTTTATTTTAGTAAGTCTCACCCAGAGCTGATCACTCTCGGGATAATAACCAATGGTGTATGGCTAACTAAAAAACGGTACGTGGACCGGGGACCCTATCGCGAAACGGATACCGATCATGAGAGACACTGAATGAACATTTTGAGCCAACGTGAGCAGATCTTAGGAAAGAGTAATGGATTAGGTTTGGCCAAGGCTAACGATGTACCATAGGGACGCAGGTGATTCTGCAAGACCGAAAGTACACGTAGCCAACCAGTCCTGAACTTGAACCAAACGATCGTGACCTCTGAAACTAGTGATAATTTCTCATCCTCTCAATGATTGAGGCCATCATGATATGGATAACCCTAGGTCGATATGCGTAACCTCTAAACAGCCACCCGTTAGTGAGAGACTCTGAAATTGAAAGTTTAGCGAATTTTGTTTACGGAATTAGGCTCGGATGTTAATGTCGATTTTCGAAGGCTTAGAAGACAATTTTTGGGAATCTGACGTCATATTATGCTGGCCACACATGTTTGGAGTTAGTCTGGATAAAAATTGGAATTTCGGTCCAGGGGTGAAAAATTACGATTTTGCCCTTTGGACTCCGGCATTGCTTTTCGAGGCCAAACGAGGTTATTTTTCGAGGCCAATGCCATTTTTGGATGGCCACGCATGCCAGGAGAGGTTATGACCAAAAATTGGAGTTTCGACAAAAATTGGAAAAATTGACAATTTTGCCCTTACAACTTGGACATGGATTTTCGGGGGCTTGCGAAATGAATTTCGCGATTCCGATGCCATATTATTTTGGCCACGCACATGGAGGGTTGGATCGGACAAAAATTGAAATTTCGCCCCGGGGCCGAAAAAATGACGGTTTTGCCCTTGGGCTATTTTTTGGTTCGAATTTTTGGAAAATTATTTGGGATTTTAAGAGTGCTTATCAGCTCAATTATTGGGGCTATTGACCATTTCGCCCATCCATTTTAGATAAGGATAAATAAGAACCGTTAGATTAGGGGTATTTTAGTCATTTAGCCCGGATCGGCGACATGTGGCAATTGTGGACCGACTTCTTTGACCAAGTTGGACTGCGTTTTCTCTCTCTCCACCCTCCTTCACGGCAGAACAGCTCCCTCTCCTCCCAATCTTTCTTTTCTCTCATTTTCTCTCTTGGTTTGGCTTTGCCGGAGCACGCCGCCAGCCGCCGGAGCGCCGCCGCTGGCCACCGTGCCTCGCTGTCGACCACCACAATCTCCCACTTCAGCCTTAGCCTCACCCGACCCATTTTCCTCTCTTTTTCCCTCTCTTTTTCTCTCTTTTTCTCTCCCCGGCTAGCACCGCCGCCGCGCCGGAGCCCGATTGGCTGAGTTGCTGCCGCCATGACCTCCAGTCCGCCTGTATGTCACCGCACGTCACTGTCCATATAGTGACAGTATGGTTCGTACGGAACACTGTTCACCACTGTCCGTACGGTCGCCGCGCCAGCCACCGCCGCCTCGTCGGCCATCTTTCCCCGCAATTCGTATAGTGTTAGTACGGAAGTTACTGTTCACCAGTTCGTACGGTTGTCCGTACACCCACTGCCGTTCGTATTGCCGTCGCCGAAACCCGCTGCCGGTTTCACTGTTCACTAGTGATCGGCCGCCATTCCCCGTCGTCGTGACACTGATTAAGTGAGTAAAATTTCTAAACCCGGATTAGGACTATTAGTGCAAAATTCTAGACTGGTTTAGGAATACTAGTACTGGCAGGCAAAAATTAGTGTGCTGATTGATGGGAATTATTATCGGGAAAAAAATTTAGTAAGCCAACGAGAAATTTATTGGGGAATAATTAGATTAATTGGCCAAGTTAGGAGTACATTTGTGGAATTGCCGGGTATGCCCGAGTTGACTAATTGTATGTCAATTGTGCGTAATGGTGATTGATTTCGCATTGTCATATCGCATGCTGGGTGTCTAAATTTTATCAATGCTTGTGGTACATTGCATTGCATAACATAGACACGCATTTTGTGTGCCAAGAGTGGGACATGTGGCAAAATGTGCGAGATTGCGTGTCTATCATGAGTATGTAATCGTTTAAAATACCCTGAAGCGTTTCACGCTGGATTCAGATAATAATGAATTGTGTGATCACCTAAGGACCTTCGGGTCATGACCTTCAGGTCGATATCGTTCTCATGCACTTTGAAGCAGGACGATGCCCGGTTCGTCCGGAAGGCGACCATCCTCATGCACTTTGAAGCAGGCTAGAGACACTGGGTCGGATCGGTTGCTGCGCCTCATGCACTTTGGAGCAGGCTTGACACACCGGGCCGTGAAAAAGTAATGACTCGAGTCGTAATAATAATAAATTGGGCAAGTGTGCCAGTGTGGGCCAGCGAGCCAGGATATGCGCATGAAATGTTGACGACATTTGCATGCATAGACATGCATTGAGTAGCATGCGAGTGTGTGAGACTCGGTGCATGAACCTGAGTCGTGATTATTATATATTGAACTGTCTAACCTCCAGGGTTGGAGAATCGTGTGATTATTGATGCGTTGTGATTTTAAATGATTGTTTCCGGTTATGAGATTGCATGCTAGCCTAGCCTAGGTTTAGGAGTTGAACTTACTGAGATTCGTGTCACGATTGTGTAAACCGAAACTTTTCAGACCCCCAGCTGTGAGGATGCAGAGACCACCGCCGCTTTTTGGGATCCATAGGCAGATCCGACAATATACTAGTTTCTACCCCTCGGGAAATGGGGAGGCTTTTGTAAGGTATTGATCCGTAGTATACGTGGACGTAGGCGAATGTTACTACCAGGTGCAAGAGTACGTGGCATGGTGCCACTGGGATGCTGATGGAAACGAGGGGGAGCCCCTAAGGACTTTTGATGTTTCAGTCGATGAGATTGGGATGTTGCACCCAATGATAGTCGATGGTGAGGTGATCGATCCTGAGGCCACGCCAGAGTGGATGCAGCAATACGAGGAGATGGATGAGGAGCCCAATGTAGTAGCTGAAGATCTTGAGCCAATGGATGAAGAGGAAGAGGACGAACCGGAGGCGATGGAACAAGACGCTGCTGAGGATGGAGAGATCGAGGAGCTCGATGAAGATGAAGAATATGTCAGTGATGAGGTGTCAGAGAATACATCTGGGTCGTCCGACCCAGATTGGGAGCCTTAGGACTACCCATCCCCCGACCGTAGTTAGCATGAGGGCCGTTACTTTTTGGATCGTAGCCCTCTCTCTAGGTTTAGTCTAACTTCCGAGCCGCTTATTCCCTTTTTGACCAGGCAGCTGCTGATCGTTTGTAGTTCTTGTGTGGTACTTGTTTATATTGTATAAATGGTTTTTAATAGTAATATAAATGTGTAATTATTTTCTGCTATGGTGATTTAAGTTTGGCTATCTGTGGCTCATATTGTAGTGTCTGGGTTTGTTTATTTATTTCTTCTGCTTGTGCTTGATCTCTATTCGGGTGTGAGTTGGTGACGCTTCCTGGGACGTCGCAGTTTATCGCCCAAGATAGGGATGTTGCGTACCGTGGGGGTTCAGAGCGTGACAAGCTTTTCTTCCTTTTCTTTTGAATCCCCGAGCACAACTCCTATACGCTCTTATCCTCCATGAGAGTGATTGTCAGAGTGATTGTCCGCATCAGTTGCTAGTTCTCTAGTTTCAACACCTGAAACTCACGGACCTCACCTTTCATATAAATGTCCTCTTGCCTCTGAATTGAATAGACAACAAACACACATTTGGTTTCATGAGTTCATAAATGGACTTGAGATTCTCTACAATGGAGGAGCTAAATTTAAGAAGGAAATTACGCCAAACAAATAAAAATGCACGAATTTCAGTCGGCTCTAGAAAATGGTGAAGTCACTTGCACTGTTTTTAGCACCTCATTGTCTATCATTTCTTGGAGATCCTGCTTGTTGCAGCATAAAAGAAAACAAAAAATTTAAAAATTGCATTAATTATTTCGCATCTTGCTTGAACTAATAAACTTGTTTTGACGCATTTGTAAGATAGAAGCGCAGAGCACACCTTCATTATAAAATTGCTCAAGCTTTCATTTCTCAGCAATTTAGTTTTCCCGAGAGTTGGAAGTCTCATTTGATCTTTCTTCGGTATCTTGCAATGGCATATTCTTATCCTCGAGCATCTTCTCCCAGTATAATTTATCATCCAAAGCCAGGTCCTTGTGAGATCCATATCCTTGAATCAAACCAATCTTTTCGGAAGTTACATAAATCATCTGTTTTTTAGCTTCTTGAGTTCCTCCTATATGAGCATCTCTCGTGCATCTATCTTGAGATGCACAGGCTCGAGCTCACCTGTGGCCATCACTGGCCAATTGCAGTAGAGGAAGGAGGAAAAATAGAAGGAAAGATAAGAAAAGAGAAAAACAAAAAGAAAAATAATTAAAATTTTGATTTTTTAAAAACATAAAGAAAAAAGAAAAACAGAAAAAGAGAAATAAAAATAATTAAAAAAATTGGATTTGTTTTTGTCTGAGATAAAATCATGAGATTGAAATTATTTTCCAATGAGATCCACATGCTAGAAAACAGTTTGATCATATATCACCAATTAATTTAAACTAACACCTTTTTTAGAAGTAATAGATCAATAGTCGGCTTTAATTATAATATTAATGTTGATAGTTTGTTTGTAAAATAAATTAAAAGGTGCATTGTCCCACATCGAAAATTATTTTTAATTCGAATTTACAATTAAACAACATAAATAGTTGTGTCCTTTTGAAATTCATATAAAGATTTCGCCGCTTTGTCGATAACCAACTATTAGCAACTTTGTTGGGCAAACAATTATTTAAAGAAAGTATATTGATGCCTCAAAATTTGATTCCATACTTCACTATTGATATTTTCCTCACACATAACTTCAATGAACTGATTATCTGCTATAGATTCTCGACAGTTTCAACATCGTATGCGTCAATTGCCAATAATGAGCATTCAATTCCAGACTTTGATTGATTGAGAAACCTCTTTGTAGGAGCTATCCGCGATTGCACAATCTTCACATGGCACTACCAGAGATTACGTAATAAGCTTGTAACCCCATTACAAATCTGAGAACAGAGAAGAACAGCTAGGAATATACAGGCACGATTCAGCATTTCTGCACACGTTGTGTACATCAACTTACATCGAGAATGTATTTTCTAGTACAAAGTATGATCAATTAACCCGAGCTCGTCATTCATTACTAGAAAAATATCAGCTTAGACCCCACACGCAAAGCTTCATTTGATGAGGACAGATATAATGTTGGCATGGTTGGTATATAGCATGTTTTGGCTTTAACATCACATTGCAGGTGGTTGAGATGACTGATAAACGAGCTGCGGTACTGATGCTGATCGCACCTGTGTACTATCTTCGACGGCGTCGGTAGCTCTTGGCGTCGCGAAAGATTTCTGGGACAATGATAGCTGTTCAGAAGCTTTGGAATACCCTCCGTATGTAACATATGCAACGCCATAGTTGCGATGTTACCAAAAGTGCATTCATTCGAAAAAATCAGTGGGGGAACCTCAGCAAGGATGTCTGCTTGATGTATTGCGGCGGGTTATGCCCCGGCTATCCTTGATCAACAAACTGAAACCAAATCGGTTACTTCCGATGACGTAAGCATTTTCAAACCATAGAATAATCTGCCATTATTCATACTTTATACCTAGATAAATGAATAAAGAAGGAACTTCATCGCCGCTTTTCTTTTAAAATTTTATTGTTCTTATTGGACCTCATCTCATCTGATCGGACGATTCTATTGTTCTATTCGAGGAAAAAAAAACCTTTATTTAGTGAATGGTTGCTGATAGGTCACCTGATTTCTTGATAGCTTATTGGTAATTTACCGACACTTTTTATGAAATTATCAACTCTTTTTTTTAGTACCATGCAAATTATCAATTTTTCCTATCTTGTACCATATTTGTAAAAGCCTTCTCCTAAAAAAACATATGATAAACTATCGGATTAATGGGAGAAAAGTTAACAAGTCATGGTAATTCAGAGTTAATAATTATAAGGGGTAATTGACCAAGACAAATAAAAGTTGATAACTCAAAAGGAATAGCTGAATTAAAAGTTATTCGGTAACTCATATGAGAGTTCGTGACCCGTGAATAATAGGTAATTTAGCCAAACAAAAGTTGGTTAATCGCTCTAGTTTCGGGTCATCATTTCATAAAAGAGCTAGTAAAATGGAAACAACGGTAAGCTATCCGATCAAATATTGGTTAGTTTGTACAAAATAACTAATTGCAAACTATCATAATAAATTAGTAATTTCATAAAATTATTAATAAATTACCAACAATTCACCTAAAAAAATTCACCCATCATTTTTTTTAACCAACAATTTTGTTGATTTTTGTCAATACTTATTAGAATTACCAAGATGGAAAAAAAATATGTACTTTTTTATAAGCGATACGATGGAATTCTGCTCATTTCACAACTTTAAAGATGCAGAATACGCATTATAGATTCTTATTCATTTCCAAAATCCATGGACAGCGAACTAAACTTGAAGCAAAGACACCACCCAAATCGGAACAATACATAAACTTTGATGCTCCTATAGAGCACCTTATTGCAGATATCTATATGTTTGAGCTTCAATCGAAAATGCTTTGTGCATACATCGTTTAAGTCTACCAATGCACGTCTGCACGCACGTGACGCGACGGCGAAGCGTGCAGGCCCAGGAACCATCGGTCGAGGAGTATAATGAAATCAAAACAAACCCGTATAGCCTATTCTATTGACATAACTTCTGCAGAGATATGCTTTGGAGAATGAAGCGAAGCGATTAGTAAGAAGGCGTCATCGCGGGGGCGACACCTATGAACTTGACAGGTTGAATTGGTCCCGGAGCCACGTCGCCGGAGCTTCGGATCTCTGCCATTCCTCTGCGCGCAATCCCTCTTTGTGCCTCGCATAGTTTGGGAAGAAACACACCTGCACAAAGAAATTTTACGCCCCCAGTTGAATCAAAAGGCGTGCTTATCGGAAAATTAAAGGATTACCATGTACAATCTCTATTGAAATCAATTTTCAAGATGAAGATTCTGTTCTTTAATCTGCGAATCCAATCTGCTCTTCTAAACTGTTAAGTGAGGGATTAAGATATTGGACAAACTTGTAATACTTTACGTTTCGTTTTCAAGCGGATGCTACGACTACGAGTGGTTTGGTTTATTGACGAGGGAACGTAGTTGATGTAATTACCTTCGCCGGCGGCGAGACTGAAGTAGAGATCGACAATGTTGGGGCAGTTCTCGTAGCACCCGGAGGAGCAGAGCTTTTGGGTGAAGTGAGACTCGAGGAGCGAATCCGAGGAGACCCCAAGAGTCTTCCGGTCGAGCCCGCATGCGGCGATGCACTCGTCCGTCTCGATATAGTCCTTCAGATTGTCGGCCTCGATCTCCGAGGACCGGCACGTGTACGCTTCCTCCCCGCTTCTCCTCACCTGCTTCTCGAGCACGCACCGCTTGCCCGTGGACGACACGGCGAACGCGCACGACCCGTGGTCAAGATTCTCGCATGCAATATCTCCTGCGAATAAACTCACCAACATATATATCAAGATGCACGTAAAGACATCAACACTTTTCAAGATAACACGACGCATGCAAGTACCTAGGATTCCTTGAACGCAGAATGCAATGGCGAGAGCGAGGAGCGCGAGGTTGCAGAAGCTGGAAGCCATTGTTTTCTGAATTCAAAGCTCCGAGAGGAAGAGAAGGTGAGAGTGGGGAGAGCTAGAGAGGAGGCTTATTGAACTCTTTCTCGATGTTTTCGAGTAGTGCCTAACAAATGCGAGAGGCCAGGCCATTTATAGGGTTTCAATGGAACCGTTGACGTGGGTGTAGATGGGTAGACTTAGCATGGACTTATAATGTGTGAAGGAGACGAAAAAAAGTGACAGATACGAACTCCATTTTAGATCCATATTTGCTAAACTTTATCAAACGATATTACGGTACGTGTTTGAAGGGAAAATCCCATTTTGTCTCACACTTCATCATAATCTGCAAAGGCAATTTGGCAAGATAAGAAGATTCACATCCCCAAATCCAGAAAAGATCCTCTTTTTCCCTTATGTTATGCATGAACAGATCGATAAATATTGAGTAAATATAAATAGATAGACAAGTAGATAGATAACCTTCACATGTAAATTTTTTTTGATTTATTATTATTCCAATTTCAAAGTTAAGATTTTGTTTTTTTCATGGAAAATGAACAATTTGAAAAATATTTTCTTGAAAATGATCACTTGTATCGCTCATAATAATTGGCTAACGAGAAATATTTTTATTGTCGATTATAATTCATGTCTAAATATTTTCGTAAACGATGAAAATTTTTTCGTTCGTTCATTCTCGTAAGAGATACAAACAATCATTTTTTAAGAAAATGATTTTCAAATTATTCATTTTTTGCGAAACAAAACGGAGCCATTCATAATTATATTCGAATTCGTATGTTCAATAATGGGAACTTTGGTTCGAAATCAACATAGTGCTTATCTACAAAGAGAGTCCGTTTCCTATCAAGTTACACACTAACAAAGCACTCAACGAAACGAAAACTCAACTTGATAATCTTCAAATTATTCACAAAAATGAGTATATCTAACGTGCAAAGAGAGATCAGCTTCACCACGTAAACACGGTAGACTCAATGTCGATAGATGTCAATCTGTCATCTCCAATTTTGTTGTGACTGAATGTTCCATCGGAGGCCAAGCCCGTTAAGGCTCCGCCATCAGCGGCGGATGGGGGCCTCTGCCACCATGTGGAACTTCAATCTCGGCGGGTCTTCCAGAGAAGTTTGAATCAACGCATGGATCAAAATCAATCTCCTTTTGCCTCCCTTTTTCCATGCTTTCTGTAGTTTAATGGAACCTGAGGGTCAAAGTTCGGTGTATCTGATGGCGACACTTGCGAGCTTAGAACACCCAGAAAGATGTTGCTCTTTCCCTTTTCGCTAAACGTGGATCTTTGATTTAACCCAGCCCTCTTGTTCCCTTACAAAATTGAGCTCATGGGTTTAGTCAGTCTAAGTCCTCTGCCTTAATCAACTGTGTTTGGAGTGGTCTCGAGCTCAACTTTCTTGTGCATTAATGAGGCTTGAGGTGGGCAAAATCCATTTATTCTCATAGCCGTACTCGTCGCTCACAATTTGATGACCTTGGTTATAGGTTCTGCCAGAAGTATATAGGTTAGGCAAATATTAACTACTAAAAATGACAAGAAGGACCCCTAGTTTTTTGTTTTTATCATCCTAAATATTAAAGTAAAAGCTTGTAAATATTAATTCAATGCATTCAATCAATCATATCATGTCATCGGTCAATATTGTTTGTACATGTATGACATAAACGGTTTTTGGAATTGTGAAATTAGCGAAGCACGTTATTAAGCGTGAAGATAATTCATGATTAGTCGGCACCCGATATCAGTTAAAGACGTGGTATGTTGGACTCACGCGGTATCCTTCAACGTTCCCATTGCGTGACACGTTCCTTTCTGGTCAAACAAGGCATGGCCTAATTTGATACCACTTGAAGAAAAACGGGCTAGGGTCTTCTCTCCCTCCCTCACCCCCACCCCACCCCCCGCCCCCTTCTCTCTCTCACTTGAAGAAAAACTGGCTTGGGTCTTCTCTCCCTCCCTACCAGCCCCGCAACCCCACCCCCCTCCCCCCCTCTCTCTCTCTCTCTCTCTCTCTCTCTCTCTCGTTTAGTCCGTTCTTTGTCTCTTCAACTTCTGGAGGGAAGGGATTTGACCTAGATCTCTCCCTCCCCTCCCCTCTCCCGTTGTGTTTTTTGTTTAATTTCTCTTTGTTTCTTTCCTTACTCTCCCGATCTAATTTTAAATCTGGGAGTTTTGCTCTCCTGATATTAGATTTGGGAGCTTTTGTCTCCTATCTAATTCTTGATTTAGGAGTTTTAATGAATAAATATTTCATCTTCAGTTTTAATGGTGTTCACAACAGCTTTGGTGTCAAATTTGTGTTCATTCAACGTGTTTTTGTTAAAAGTTTCGAAGTCTCGCACTTGCTAAAAGACTTGTTCATCATTCAATTCTAGGTCCTTGTGAGATTCATTTCCCTAATTGTCCGTTTCAAACCAAGTCTTTTCGGAAATTACATAAATCATAGATTTTTTGGCTTCTTCTTCTGTATTAGAACGCAAGTGTTTTCCTCTCGAAAATACGCCGGTGCATCTCTCATGCATCTCATGTGCATACATCTTTAGATAAGAGGGAGATTTAGCTCTTCTGTCTCTTGGAGCTTTTCTTCCTTTTCTTTCGAATCCCCAAGCACAACTCCCATACGCTCTTATCCTCCAAGAGAGTGATTATCAAAGTGATTGTCTGCATCAGCTGCTTGTTCTCTAGTTTCAGAGTTGAATCTCATGGACCTCACCTTTCATATAGATGTCCTCTTGCCTCTGAATTGAAGAAACAACAAATACACGTTTGGTTTCATGAGTTCATAAATGGACTTGAGATTCTCTACAATGGGGGAGCTAAATTTAAGAAGGAAATTACGCCAAACAAATAAATATGCACGAATTTCAGTCGGTTCTAGAAAATGGTGAAGTGTCTTGAACTTTTTTTAGCACCTCTTAGCCTATCATTTCTTTGAGTTCCTGCTTGTTGCGGCATAAAAGAAAACAAAAAATATAAAATTGCATCAATTATTTCGCATCTTTCTTTTACTAATAAACTTGTTTTGATGCATCTATAAGATAGAAGTGTAGAGCACACCTTTATTATAAAATTGCTCAAGCTTTCATTTCTCAGCAATTAAGTTTTCCCGAGAGTTGGAAGTCTCGTCTGATCTTTCTTCCGTGTCTTGCAATGGCATATTCTTAACGTCAAGCTTCTTCTCCAAGTATAATTTATCATCCAAAATCAGGTCCTTGTAAGATCCATCTCATTGATTGTCTATTTCCAACCAAGTCTTTTCGGAAGTTACATAAATCATTCGTTTTTGAGCTTCTTGAGTTCCTCCTATATGAGCATCTCTCGTGCATCTCTCATGCATCTATCTTGAGATGCATGGGCTCGAGCTCACCTATGGCCATTGCTGGCTGATTACGGCAGAGGAAGGAGGAAAAATAGAAGGAAATATAAGGAAAAATAAAAAGAAAAGAGAAAAAAGAAAATTAAAATAATTAAAAATTCAATTTTTTGAAAAAATATAGAAAAACAAAAATAACAGTAATTAACAATTTTGGATTTGTTTTTGTCTGAGATAAAATTATGAGATTGAAATTATTTTTCAATGAGATCTGTTGGAAACGGATTCCTAAAAAAATGCGGAAAGACGGAAACAAATTTCTGAAAAACGGAAAACTCAAACTATCGAGTAACATCAAAACATTTGCGGAAATGTACCCAAGAGAACTTGAATCACTGATCGTCTAAAGTACATCACCAAAAAGGACTTACCTTGTTTTCCACGGATTAAATGCTGCAATTGCAACGTCAAGAGAGTACGATTCTTCGATCGTCAAGTAAGAGCCCTTTTTTTCTTTTTGAGTGAGAGAAGTTTCTTCTTGAGCGGGAGAACACTTGAGTCACGCACATTCACATAGAGAGTTTTTTTTCCTTTTTTGTTTTTTTCCAATTTCCCACAAATAACTGCCTTGGCGGTTATTTCTCTCTCATGGGCCCTTTCAAGACTAACGGGCTGGGTTAGCTCAACATGGGCGACCCAAAATTATAAAACCCATTATTTTCCCACTCACACATGGGCTAAACATAACTCTCTCTTCTCTACAATGTTTATATCAGCAAATAATACATGCGATCAGCATACTTTGAGAGCTCGTTACTATGCATATGTTAGGAATACATAACAACTCAAATTGGTAGATATAGTATGCAGTACCACAGATCAATTAGTCACATTTTTATCTTTCTTGATTTCTTTTAGTATCTCGTATATTGTATTAACAACTATGATTTACTCAAAATCATAATTGATCAACTTGTGAATATAAAAATAGAATGTGACATCATAAACAAATTGATCTTCCTCTTTCCTTAAACTTCTCTATTTCAGTCTAGCTCGCTTTTCTAGAAATGCCCCATTAGATCAAATCATTCATGACCATTGGCAACACCCTAAGATAGCGAACACTAAATAGAAATTTTGAAAATAAGTCAGAGTTGTAAGGGCACTAAATGAGGAATTCTTATTCTCAAGAGTCTCACACAGCATAAAGTTGAGATAAAAACTTTTGTCACTCTTATTGGTCGGCTCATGCATACGTAGTATAAAATTAGCATTACGGTATTAACTCCTTTTCCCATGGAGCGTATGTCTTCACATTCATTACTGTACAAATGATAGTTCAGACATACTCAATGTCTAAACTTGAGTTCACATATCTATTCTTCCAAAGAATTCATCAGAACTCACATTTGGTATTAAAGACAGATAAAGTAAACTATGTGGGTTATTTTATTTTTGCACATAGTAAATATTATGTCTTCATTTTAACACTTAGTTAAGGCGACATCTGTATTTTAAGCTTGAGTTCTCGATCATCACCCATATAATAAGCTTAAAATTGTCTCATTTTTATTTATTACATAGTAAATAGAGGCGATTACCTGTGTAAGTGGGCTAATCTCATATGTCTGACATATTTTCTCAATATAATGCACTAAGCATTAAGATGCATAAATATCAAATAAACTCATAAGCATTAATAATGAAAGAACAACTCTATTAAATATGAACATTCAGGGAAAATATCCTTACAAAAAAAAAAAAAACATTCAGGGAAAATACAATATTCAGTACATCACTCTCTACGCAGTCCCAGAGATTTTATATGACCATAGAAAACATTTCTAGAAATTGGCTTTGTCATAGGATCTGCTATCATTTTATACATAAATATGTATTGCAAGTTCATATCCTTTTGTGCTATTATATTTTTAACAAAGTTGTACTTGATATCTATGTGTTTGGTCTTGCAATGATATTTTGGATCTTTAGTGTAAGCTATCGTTGTTTGGCTATCACAATTAACCAATAATGAGCTTGCAACATTCTCAATAACACTTAAATGATCCAAAAATCTCTTCAGCCAAACTCTCTCTTGTACTGCTGCTAATAATGCCATGAACTCGACTTCCATGGTGGATAAGCCTATACAAGTTTGTTTCTTACTGCTCAAAGATATGGTGTCATTATTTAGTAAGTAAACAAATCCAGAGGTAGATTTCCTTTCGTCCAAATCTCCTCCCTAGTTGACATCTGAGTGGACTTTAAGTCGCATATCCTTTCCTTGATAACTTAGAGAGTAATTAGCAGTATCCTTTAGATACCTCATAATTCTTTTAACGGCTTTCCAATGTGCTTGACCTAGATCAAATTGGTATATACTTATCATCCCAACTGAAAAATATATGTCGAGCCTTGTACACATCATAGTGTACATTAAACTTCCAACAACACTAGCATAAGAACTACGTTTCATTTGTTCCTTCTCTTGTGGAGTTTTAAGATGCAATCTATGCTTCAATCCTTCACCTTTTACAATAGGAGTATCAATGGGTTTATAGTCTTGCATACAAAATCGTTCAAGAACCTTATTTATATAAGTCTCTTGCGAAAAAGACAATAATCTCTTAGAACGATATCTTAAAATCTTAACTCCAAAAATATATGCAGCCTCACCCATATCTTTCATCTCAAAGTTAGAAGATAACCAACTCTTAATAGTATTAACCAACTCCATATTGCTTCTGGCAATTAGTATGTCATTAACATAAAATTGTAAGATCGCAAATTGCTCTTTAGATCTTTTGATATATATGCAATGATTTTTATCAATCATTGTAAAATCATATGCTGCTACAGTATTATGAAAACATGTATACCGTTGTCTCGAAAACTGCTTAAGGTCATATATCGATCTTAAAAGTCGACATACTTTTTGTTCTTGGCTTTTCACAATGAAGCCAACGGGTTTTTCTACATAAATTTTTTCTTTTAATTCTCCATTTAGAAAAATAGTCTTATATCCATTTGATGTAATTTAAGATCCATACTTATCACTATTTCCAGAATAAGGCAAATTGAGGTAAATCTCACTACAGGATAAAAAGTTTCTTCATAATCAATTACTTCCTATTGATTATACCTTTTCGCTACGAGGTGAGCATTATATCTTTCTATTGAGTCATCAGTTTTATGCTTTATTTTGAAAACCTATTTGTTCCCAATAACTTTGCGTCCTTTTAAAAAACCAACCAGTTCCCAAACATGGTTTGACTTCATTGACTCTATTTCTTCTTCTATTCCAATCATCCATTTTTCCCTATCAGAGCAATTTAGAGCCTCATTTACATTTCTTGGCTCATCTTTATTTTGTGGAGCGACTATGAAAGTTTTCCCTTCTATGTTAAAACGTCATTGTGGAATATTTTTGCAACTTGTTCGACGTAAGGGAGATTGTACATTTTTTACATCATTCTCCATTACGCTTCCACTTGGATTAGATAATTTCATCAAACAGTTGCAATTAAGATTGAGTCGAATTTAACTCCTCATTTCTCACATTGCGCCCACTTGGATGAACTCCATTAAGTTCATTATCAGGACCTAAGGTCTCAAATAGTGAGTAATCCTCACCTATTTCGCCCTTCTTAGGAAATTCATTCTCTAAGAATGTGACATCTAGTGATTCAAATTCAGTTATACTCCTACTTTCTTGCTTACTTATAAACACATACTCTTTCGAGTGCTTTGGGTATCTTATGAAAATACTCTTCTTGCTTCTAGAAACTAGTTTCCTATACTTGTGAGAGGGCTCGTAAGTATAAGTAGCACAACCCCAACATTTAAGAAAGTTTAAATCGGATTTTCTACTTGTCCATAACTCATATGGAGTGGAAATAACTAATTTAGAAGGCACACAGTTAAGTACATAGGTAGCAGTTAACAAAGTATCATCCCAAAAAGTGATTAGTAAGTTAACATGTGTCATCATGGACCTAACTATTTTCAATAGGGTTCTGTTTCTCCTTTTGACAACACCATTTTGTTGAGGAGTATATGGAATAGACAACTGTCTTTCTTTTTATTTTGCATTGCATAAATTTTTTAACTCATCAGATGAATATTCTCAACCTCGATTTGATCTTAACGCTTTTATTTTCTTATATAATTGATTTTCTACCAAGTTCATAAAATTCTTAAAGCAATTCAATGCTTCAGATTTATGAGAAATCAAATAGACATATCTAAATCGAGTATAATCATCTGTGAATGTGATAAAATATATAGCCCGATGTCTTACTCTTACATTCATTAGATCATGGATGTCATAATGGATTAGTTGCAAATGAAACTTAGCTCTTGTGCCTTTTTTGAATGGTTTCCTTATTGTTTTTCCCGCCAGGCAGTGCTCACAAATAGGCAAATTGACTTTTTAATATTGCCGAATAAGCCCTCTTTGGCTAATCTATTCATTCGTTGTTGGCCAATATAATAAAGTCTAATATGCTACACATTCACATTATTATCATAGTAGTTGGAAGATGTAAATAGGGAATAACAAACGTTAGCATCACCACAATTAACATCTCATACAATAAAACCATCCAGAAAGTATCCACAACCATAGTAATTTGTATCCAAATACAAGTCAACACCACTATTATGGAAGTTCAAATAAAAATCAAGTTTAACCAACACTAATACAAACACTAAATTTTGATGAATCTCTGGAGCATATAATATGTTATGTAGGAATAAAGTGCGTCCACCATGCATATTTAATTAGTAGGTGCCAATCCTTTTTACTTCAGTTTTGGAGTTGTTCCATACATAGATCTATTTCGTTTTGGTTGGAACCCGTCGGAACTCCACAAAAGCATCTTTGTCCTTCGTTATGTGGTCTGTGGCTATTGAATCTACAGTCCACAAAAGATTAGACTCAGTTAGAAATACAGAACTTGACAAATAAACAAAGTTCTCAAGAATGCAATGGTGCTTACCTTCTTTGGCTCGCCACAATCGCGAGCGAAGTGGCCCTTCTTGCTACAATTGTAGCACTTCACCCTTGACATCTTCTTAATGAAAGAACGTTTTCCTTTATCATGTTGGTTAAATTTCGGTTTCTTAGCCTAAAGAATTTGTTTTCTTACCTTTCAATTTCATGAACATTTCAAGTCGCTTGCGCTTGGAGTTTGAAGCCTAATGTGAGCTAGAACCAGTATAATAGATGTCGATTGCTGGTTTCACCGTCAGGAGGTGATCCTCTTCCAACTCAAGATGGCGCATGACATCCTCAAAGGTCTTGATGTTCTCATTATGGGCCAGGTGCATCTTCATGTGCTCCTAACTTTGAGGCAAGGAATGAATCACTGTTTGCACTTGTTGCTCATCAGTCAGAATATGGCCGGCATCCTTCATCTCATTGATCATGTTCGATATCTTTCTCAGGTGTTGTTGCATGGTCTGACCATGAGGCTTTTTATACGAGTCAAGCCTTACAGTGAGCTGTTCAGTTTGGTTACCGATGTATGACCAAATCTTACTGCTAATGCTTCATACATTTCTTTGGCATGCTCAAAACGCCTAAACTTTCGCATGATATCATTCTTTTTGCTACGCAGCAACGTAATGCGAGCAAGAAAGTTCTTTTTCTTCTAAGCAGCAAATGCATCATTGTCGCTCTTGTGTTGGGCAGTGTTTCTATGTTCAGGCTCTTCCATGACTTGGTTAAGAGCTTCTAGTGCCTATTGCTCTTCCATCACATATTGTTTTTTCATGTTCCATATTTCATAATTTTCGCCGTTCAATTTCTCTCATTTGTTCAATTCAGCTACTATGTTTTTAATTGCTAGAGCCGTTGAATCTTAACATTTTAGACATATACGCACGAATTATTAATGCCACTCATTTATGCATCAATTTTACACAAATTGATTATATTAATGAGTAATTTCACATGGGTTTTAAATTTGAAAATTCACTATATTCCCAATCATCATCTAAAAATCTAATTTGAAATTATTGTTAATATAATCATTAAGGTAAAATTATGTTCTTTAAAGTTACTAAAACTTTTAGAACTTCCACTTAACCACATGATATTAATAAGATAGATAATAAACTAGAATAGTACCATAAACTATTCACAACAAAAAAATATCCATCAATATTCATTAACTAAATACTATTTACATAAGGAACGAATATAGCATAGGAAAGAAACATCAACATCAACATGAAAAGAAATATCTACCTAGGATATCTAAAACCAACCTAAAAAATATATAAAATCAATGATACCTAACTTTCCTATAAATAGGGAATGATTTATCAAATTTCTTAGAAAACTTAATCTTTTTCTTTGGCAACCAAAAAAAGACTGTTGGGTATTCCTTAAGGTTTCTCCATGGTCCATTCATTCTTTGCCAAGTTCCATTCATCCTTAAGGTTGAGGTCTTTGTTGCCTCAATCCGATAGTATTTCCTTACAAAATCTATTGTAAGTTTTTTGCAGGCTGGGACCACGTTGATCTCCGATAAGCGATGCAACACCTTTTTCCATTCAGATGGAAGAATATTGATCAGGACATTCAACTTCTCAAAGTCCGGCATATAATAACCATTCCGGATGATTTTCTGTATCATCTTATTGACCTTGACCACATGATTCTCCAAATCGCCACTTTCCCATTGATAAGCATCTAACTCAGCTCTCAACGCTACAAGTCTTGCCTTTTGTTTAGCTGATTGTGAGATAGTAGGTGTGCGCATCCTATGGGGCGATATTGTTCCTGCAACAAATGCAGAACCAAACAAGATTACACATAATCCTTAGAACATATGATTAGCAAATTTTTTTTTTTGGTGGTTAACACCGGTCAACAAAGGTCAACGCAAGTTAGCATAGGTCAATATTGATCAACAGTGGTTAATGCCAGTCAACGGATGATCGGGTCGGGTCAACGGATGATCGGTTTAGGTCAACGAGTCATATTGGTTTGCAAGTCGAGTCATCGGGTCAGAAAACCGAGTTGGATCGGACCAAGCGGGTCGGGTCAAGCCTGCTGGGTTGGGCCAGGAGAATAACCGGTGTGGCTGACGTCATGTTGACGTGAGCCACGCTCACCCTCACGTGATGCGCACGCCAGCAATTTTTGCCCGCTGTACGCGTGTGACGTACGTACTGTCGAAGCCGCTGCTTGCAGCTGAGCGTGGAGGCACATCTAGCCTCCCCTGGTGGTGTGCTACCCATTGTTTTTCTCGTATTGATGAGCACTACGCCCTACACTTTCAAAAATAAATTTCTACGCATGAAAATCGAGGAAACAACCTCGAACAATACGGTCGGGTGTCGATTTTTTGTACCTGAGCGTTCGTCGGTGCTGTTTCACGAATTTTGGCTAACAATTCGTTTTATAAACATGTTAAACGATCACGAAACAGGAAAACATGCTTTGACACCAATGTCAGAAACGGATTCCTAAAAAAATGCGAAAAGATAGAAGCAAATTCCTAAAAGACAAAAAACTCAAACTATCGAGTAACATCAAAGCATTTGCGGAAATGTGTCCAAGAGAACTTGAATCACCGATCATCTAAAGTACATGACCAAGAAGGATGTATCTTGTTTTCCACAAAATAAATGCTTCAATTGCAACATCGAGAGAGTATGATTCTTCGATTGTCGAGTGAGAGCCCTTTTTTTTCTTTTTGAGTAAGACAAGTTTCTTCTTGAGTGGGAGAACACTCGACTCACGCACATTCACACGGAATGTTTTTTCCCCTTTTTTTTTCCCAGAAATAACTGCCTTTCTCTTGGGCCTATTCAAGACTAACGGGCTGGGTTAGCCCAACATGGGCGGCCCAAAATTATAAAACCCATCAAGATCCAAACATCATAAAGTATTTAGATCATATATCACCAATTAATTTAAAATAACACTTTTTTTAGAATCAATAGATAAGTAGTCGGCTTTAATTATAATCTTAATGTTGATAGTTTGTTTGTAAAACAAATTAAGAGGTGCATTGTCCCACATCAAAAATTATTTTTAATTCGAATTTACAATTAAAAAACATAAATAGTTGTGTCCTTTTGAAATTCACATAAAGATTTCGCCACTCTGTCGATAACCAATCATTAGCAATTTTGTGGGGCAAACAATTATTTAAAGACAATATATTGATACCTCAAAATTTGATTCCATTCTGCCCTATTGAAATTTTCCTAACACATAACTTCAATGAACCGATGATTTGCTATAGATTATCGACAGTTTCAACATTGTAAGCATCAATCGCCAATAATGAGCATTCAATTCCAGACTTTAATTGATTGAGAAACCTCTTTGTAGCAGCTCTCCCCGATTGCACAATCTTCACATGGCACTACCAGAGATTGTGTAATAAGCTCGCAACCCCATTACAAATCTGAGAATAGAGAAGAACAGCAAGGACTATACAGGCACGATTCAGCATTTCTGCATACGTTGTGTACATCAACTTGCATCAAGAATGTTTTTACTAGTACAAAGCATGATCAATTAACCTGAGCTCGTCATTCATTACTAGAGAAAATATCAGCTTAGACCCCACACGCGCAAAGCTTCATTTGATGAGGACAGATATAATTTCGGCATGGTTGGTATATAGCATGCTTTGGCTTTAACATCACATTGCGAGTGGTTGGGATGGCTGATAAACGAGCTGCGGTACTGATGCTGATTGCGTCTGTGTACTATCTTCGACGGAGTCGGTGGCTTTTGGCTTCACGAAGGATTGCTGGGACAATGATAGCTGTGCGGAAGCTTCGGAATACCCTCCGTATGTAACATATGTAACGCCATTGTTGCGATGTTACGAAAAGTGCATTCACTCGAAAAAGCAGTGTGGAAACCTCAGCAAGGACGTCTGCTTGATGTACTGCGGCGGGTTATGCCCCGGCTATCCTTGATCAACGAACTGTAAACCAAATCGGTTACTTCCGATGACGTAAGCATTTTCAAACCATAGAATAATCTTCCATTATTCATACTTTATACCTAGATAAATGAATAAAGAAGGAACTTCATCGCCACTTTTCTTTTAAAATTTTATTGTTCTTATTGGATCTCATCTCATCCCATCGGACGATTCTATTGTTTTGTTCTAGAAAAAAAAACCTTTATTTAGTGAATTGTTGCTAAAAGGTCACCTAATTTCTTGATGGTTTATTGGTAATTTACTGACACTTTTTATGAAATTATCAACTCTTTTTTTTAGTACTATGCAAATTATCAATTTTGCCATCTTGTACCATATTTGTAAAAGCCTTCTCCTAAAAAAACATAGGAGAAACTATCGGATTAATGGGAGAAAATTTAACGAGTCACGGTAATTCAGAGTTAATAATTGTAAGGGGTAATTGACCAAGACAAATAAAAGTTGATAACTCAAAAGGAATAGCTGAATTAAAAGTTATTCGGTAACTCATATGAGAATTCATGACCTATGAATAATAGGTAATTTAACCTGACAAAAGTTGGTTAATTGCTCTAGTTTCGGATCATCATTTCATAAAAGAGCTAGTAAAATGGAAACATTGGTAAGCTATGCGATTAAAAACTGGTCAGTTTGTACAAAATTACTAATTGCAAACTATCATAATAAATTAGTAATTTCATAAAATTATTAATAAATTACCAACAATTCACCTAAAAAAAATCCACCCATCATTTTTTTAACCAACAATTTTGTTGATATTTGTCAATACTTATTAGAATTACCAAGATGGAGAAAAAATATGTACTTTTTTATAAGCGATACAATGGAATTCTGCTCATTTCACAGCTTTAAATATGCAGAATACGCATTATAGATTCTTATTCATTTCCAAAATCCATGGACAGCGAACTAAACTTGAAGCAAAGACACCACCCAAATCGGAACAATACATAAACTTTGATGCTCCTATAGAGCACCTTATTGCAGATATCTATATGCTTGAGCTTCAATCGAAAATGCTTTGTGCATACATCGTTTAAGTATACCAATGCACGTCTGCACGCACGTGACGCAACGGCGAAGCGTGCAGGCCCAGGAACCATCGGTCGAGGAGTATAATGAAATCAAAACAAACCCGTATAGCCTATTCTATTGACATAACTTCTGCAGAGATATGCTTTGGAGAATGAAGCGAAGCGATTAGTAAGAAGGCGCCATCGCGGGGGCGACACCTATGAACTTGACAGGTTGAATTGGTCCCGGAGCCACGTCGCCGGAGCTTCGGATCTCTGCCATTCCTCTGCGCGCAATCCCTCTTTGTGCCTCGCATAGTTTGGGAAGAAACACACCTGCACAAAGAAATTTTACGCCCCCAGTTGAATCAAAAGGCGTGCTTATCGGAAAATTAAAGGATTACCATGTACAATCTCTATTGAAATCAATTTTCAAGATGAAGATTCTGTTCTTTAATCTGCGAATCCAATCTGCTCTTCTAAACTGTTAAGTGAGGGATTAAGATATTGGACAAACTTGTAATACTTTACGTTTCGTTTTCAAGCGGATGCTACGACTACGAGTGGTTTGGTTTATTGACGAGGGAACGTAGTTGATGTAATTACCTTCGCCGGCGGCGAGACTGAAGTAGAGATCGACAATGTTGGGGCAGTTCTCGTAGCACCCGGAGGAGCAGAGCTTTTGGGTGAAGTGAGACTCGAGGAGCGAATCCGAGGAGACCCCAAGAGTCTTCCGGTCGAGCCCGCATGCGGCGATGCACTCGTCCGTCTCGATATAGTCCTTCAGATTGTCGGCCTCGATCTCCGAGGACCGGCACGTGTACGCTTCCTCCCCGCTTCTCCTCACCTGCTTCTCGAGCACGCACCGCTTGCCCGTGGACGACACGGCGAACGCGCACGACCCGTGGTCAAGATTCTCGCATGCAATATCTCCTGCGAATAAACTCACCAACATATATATCAAGATGCACGTAAAGACATCAACACTTTTCAAGATAACACGACGCATGCAAGTACCTAGGATTCCTTGAACGCAGAATGCAATGGCGAGAGCGAGGAGCGCGAGGTTGCAGAAGCTGGAAGCCATTGTTTTCTGAATTCAAAGCTCCGAGAGGAAGAGAAGGTGAGAGCGGGGAGAGCTAGAGAGGAGGCTTATTGAACTCTTTCTCAATGTTTTCGAGTAGTGCCTAACAAATGCGAGAGGCCAGGCCATTTATAGGGTTTCAATGGAACTGTTGACGTGCGTGTAGATGGTTAGACTTAGCATGGACTTTCAATGTGTGAAGGAGACAAGTAAAAAAAAGACAGATACGAACTCAATTTTAAATCCATATTTGCTAAACTTCGTCAAACGATATTACGGTACGTGTTTGAAGGGAAAATCCCATTTGGTGTCACACTTCCGCCATCATCATCTGCAAAGGCAACTTCGCAAGATAAGAAGATTCACATCCCCAAACCCAGAAAAGATCCTCTTTTTCTCTTATATTATGCATGAACAGATCGATAAATATTGAGTAAATATAAATAGGTAGACAAGTAGATAGATAACCTTCACGTGTAATTTTTTTTGGATTAATACTACGAAAAACTCCAAACGGTACACATGTGATAATTTTACTCTAAACTAATTTTTTTACCACAAAAAACCTCAAACTGGTATACTTGCGACAATTTTACCCTGCGTTAATTTACGTTAAATTTTGCTGTTAAATTGCTTTATTAAATGATATGCGGTAGTTGATAGATATACCAGTTTTGGGTTTTACCCTCCATTTATTACAGGTGCATCAATTTGTGATTTTTTTTTTTTTTTGCATTAATCTAATTTAACTGAGACTAACGAAGGGTAAATTCATTACAAATGTACCAGTTTGGGCTTTTTTGTGGTAAAAAAATTAGTTTAGAGTAAAATTGTCACATGTGTACCAGTTTGGGATTTTTGATAGTCAAAAAATTAGTTTTGGATAAATTTATCATAAGTGTATCAGTTTAGAGTTTTTTTTTGTTTTTAACCCATTATTTATTTGTTTGTTATTATTCCAATTTCAAAGTCAAGACTTTTTTTATTTCGCGAAGAATGAATAATTTGGAAAATATTTTCCTAAAAATGACTGCTTTGTATCGCTCATAATAATTAGTCGACGAGAAATGTTTTCATGATCAACAATAATTCATGTCTAAATATTTTCGTGGACGTTGAAAGTTTTTTCATTTGTTCCTTCATTTCTGTATGAGAAATAAGCAATCACTTTTTAGGAAAATGATTTTCAAATTATTCATTTTTTGCAAAACAAAACGGAACCATTCGTAATTATATTCGAATTCGTATGTTCATTAATGTGAACTTTGGTTCGAAATCAACATAGTGCTTATCTACAAAGAGAGTCCGTCTCCTATCAAGTTACACACTAACAAAGCTCGCAACAAAACGGAAACTCAACTTGATAATCTTCAAATTATTCACAAAAATGAGTATATCCAACGTGTAAAAAGAGATCAGCTTCATCACATATACACGGTCAACTCAATGTCGATAGATGTCAATCTGTCTTCTCCAATTTTGTTGTGACTGAATGTTCCATCGGAGGCCAAGCCCGTTAAGGCTCCGCCATCAACGGCGGATGGGAGCCTCTGCCACCATGTGGAACTTCAATCTCGGCGGGTCTTCCAGAGAAGTTTGAATCAACGCATGGATCAAAATCAATCTCCTTTTGCCTCCCTTTTTCCATGCTTTCTGTAGTTTAATGGAACCTGAGGGTCAAAGTTTGGTGTATCTGATGGCGACATTTGCGGGCTTAGGACACCCAGAAAGATGTTACTCTTTCCCTTTTCCCTAAAAGTGGATCTTTGATTTAACCTAGCCCTCTTGTTCCCTTACAAAATTGAGCTCATGGGTTTAATCAGTCTTAAGTCCTCTGCCTTAATCAACTGTGTTTAGAGTGGTCTTGAGCTTAACTTTCTTGATCGTTGATGAGGCTTGAGGTGGGCAAAATCTATATATTCTCATAGCCGTACTCGTCGCTCACAATTTGATGACCTTGGTTAAAGGTTGTGCCAGGTTAGGCAAATATTAACTACTAAAAATGACAAGAAGGACCCCCAGTTTTTTTTTATCACCCTAAATATTAAAGTAAAGGCTAGTGAATATTAATTCAATGCATTTAATCAGTCATATTATGTCATCAGTCGATATTGTCTGTACTTATATGACATAGACGGCTTTTGGAATTGCGAAATTAGCGAAGCACGTTATTAAGCGTGAAGACAAATCATGATTAGTAGGCACCCGATATCAGTTAAAGACGTGGTATATCGGACTCACGTGGTATCCTTCAACGTTCCCATTGCGTGACACGTTCCTTTCTGGTCGAACAAGGCATGGCCTAATTTGATACCACTTGAAGAAAAACTGGCTTGGGTCTTCTTTCCCTCCCCCTCTCTCTCTCTCTCTCTCTTGCGTTTTGTCCGTTCTTTATCTCTTCAACTTCTGGAGGGGAGGGATTTGACCTAGATCTCTCCCTCCCCTCCCCCGTTGTTTTTTTGTTTAATTTCTTCTTGTTTCTTTCCTTGCTCTCCCATATTAGATCTGGGAGCTTTTGTCTCCTATCTAATTCTAGATTTAAGAGTTTTAATGAATAAGTACTTCGTCTTCAGTTTTAATGGTCCCAATACTAGATCTGGGAACTTTTGCCTTCTATCTAATTCTAGATTTAGGAGTTTTAATGAATAAGTACTTTGTCTTCAATTTTAATGATGTTCACAGCAACTTTGGTGTTAAATGTGTTTAATCAGTCTTAAGTCCTCTACCTTAATCAACTGTGTTTGGAGTGGTCTTGAGCTCAACTTTCTTGTGCGTTAATGAGGCTTGAGGTGGGCAAAGTCTCTATATTCTCATAGCCGTACTCGTCACTCACAATTTGATGACCTTGGTTATAGGTTGTGGCAGAAGTTTCTAAGTTAGGCAAATATTAACTACTAAAATTGACAAGAAGGACCCCGGTTTTTTTTTTATCATCCTAAACATTAAAGCAAAAGCTCGTGAATATTAATTCAAAGCATTCAATCAATCATATCATGTCATCCGTCGATATTGCCTATACGAATATGACATAGACGGTTTTTGGAATCGCGAAATTAGCGAAGCACACTATTAAGTGTGAATATAAATCATGATTAGTAGGCACCCGATATCAGTTAAAGATGTGGTATATCGGACTCACATGGTATCCTTCAACGTTCCCATTTGCGTGACACATTCCTTTCTGGTCAAACATGGCATGAACTAACTTCACACCACTTCAAGAAAAACGGGCTAGGGTCTTCTCTCTCTCTCTCTCTCCCTCCCCCCCCCCCCCCTCACGCGTTTTGTCCGTTCCTCGTCTCTTCAACTTCTGGAGGGGATGGATTTGACCTAGATCTCTCCCTCCCCTCCCTCGATGTTTTTTTGTTTAATTTCTTTTTGTTTCTTTTCTTGCTCTCTCGATCTAATTTTAGATATGAGAATTTTTCTCTCCCGATATTAGATTTGGGAGCTTTTCTCTCTTATCTAATTCTAGATTTAGGAGTTTTAATGAATAAGTGCTCCGTCTCCAATTTTAATGGTATTCATAGCAGCTTTTGTGTCAAATTTGTGCTCATTCAATGTGTTTTTGTTAAAAGCTTCGGAGTCTCGCACTTGTTAAAGGGCTTGTTCTCATATGTGTCAGATCTGAGCTTGTTTAACATGTTTATGTTGTCTCTGTACGGTAATGGTGTTGGGGACGCCGAACCTTGGCGCACACCTTCGAAAGGTAAAACCGTAACTATAGATGGAGATCCCGACGTGTGCTCATCAGTAATGAAAATGTATGATTTAGTGATCGGCCGCCGATCCTTTCGCTTGAATATAGTTGCAGATATGTTCTTAAAGGATGAGCGTGTGATTATCTTTGTCAACCATGCTTTAATGATATACATTGATTTCTGGTTTTTTGTTTGTTTTGTAGTTTTAAAGGCATGTCTTGTTATGGTGACTTTTGAGATTTTCTATAAATCGTTTCATGTATCATTTTGGTGATGAATAGAAATCTCTTTTGACCAAAAACCAAAAAAAAAAAACAAAACAAGGCATGGCCTAAACCAGGGCGGCCATATACTTCTAGAGAGATCCTTCATTTTTCCACCGTAAAGACCGACTTATTTAGACTACGTTTCTAAGTGAATAGAGAGAAACAAAGATGGAATTGAGGTCAAGTTACAAAGGAGATACGTCGATTCTTCAAGTCTTGCGTAATCAATATGAATTCTATGCTTCGTGAGATGGACTTGGTCAGTCCGCTCCCGTTCGTCACGGCGCAAGGTACAGCAATGATGCTCATTAGCGACTACGAAGTTCGTTATGTGTCGACCGTTGAATTGACAATTTGGGCTCCCAGAAAGAGGGAAGGAAATTGCAATGTACATGTGAAAGTGATGCAAGTCTCTTAGGGCCCATTTCGCATGCTAAAGCAAGATGGACGGAAGACAGCCGCGTACAATTCGGCGGGATCGATGTCATTGGGAAAGTGATGCGAAGTCTCTAGAGTCCATTTCAACATGCTACACCCAAATGGACGGAAGACGATGCGTTCAATTTTGCAAGAGCGTACAATCTTGCGAGATCAATGTTAACTAATCTAAACTGTTAAGTTATTAGATGGAATAAATTTGAGCTCGGGATTTATTACTCTAATCATAATTATATGAGACTTTGTGAAATCGAATATTTGAAAGAGCGAGAGATTGTAAAAGCATGAGAGGCGACTATTTAATAGTTTCGGTTTTTAAACAATTTAAAATAGAGTGAGAGATTGTAAAAGCATGAGTAAAGACCCTACGTTGTCAAGATTTTCATATTGTGCATATAAGATGATTTGGTGACATCATTAGAACTGGAAGCATTACAAGAAGATCGTGAAAATAAGGCTAAATTGACTGACAAGCAAGATATAATACTCAGATTTTCCTCCACAATTTATTTCAGAGCGGTGGTGAGCATCGGGTCTGGTTCAATTCGGAAACTGAACTGAATTGAATCGACCAGCTCAAGTTCACTTTTAGGGAGAACTAGTCCGGTTCCTAGTTCCACGAACCTAAAACTGTCTGAGAATCGGTTCACTTCCTGGGTCGAATGGGTTTTGTGGCTTCTTTTTTTTAACTTTTGCTCCTCGTCTTCAATATGAACAAATTAACATATCCTCTTGATCAACATATGTTTTTATAATGAAATAGTGCAACTTTTGCGTTTTATTATGAGAGTTAGATTTTTCACACGAAATAAAAAAGAGGGCCGCCATATCTCTGATGGAACCAGGAATTGGCGGTACCACAACCGACCAATTCTATTCGTGATTCTAAAAATTTGAAATTGACTCAGTGGATCCGATCACCCTGTTTCAAAGGACCAAGAGCTCAAATGATGGTTACTAGTTGAGTATCCAGCTATATGTATGTCTCGTGATATAGTGAAAATAAAATTTTAAAAATTATTTTCTGGCAAACATACGTGACTCTTGGAAATAAATGTTTTCAAGATGAATGAAGTTTGTAAAAATATTTATGATTGTGTTATGTTTGAACTTAAATGTACGTTTGTTTCACGAAAAACTCAAGAATTAAAAAATATTTTTCAAAAAATAACCGATTATATCGCTTACAAAAATAAATGAATAAAAAATAGTTTCATCGCCCACGAAAATAGTTAGGAATGAGTTGTTGTTGATCTCAAAAACATTTTCGTTGATTAATTTTTCTAAGTAATATAACCAATCATTTTTTGGGCCCAATTCTTGAGTTTTCCGTGGAACAAATGCACTATAAATGCGTGTTTTTATATTAACAGGAGATCTCACGTTCATTTAAATTACAATTGTAGGCAAATATTTCTTGTTTTCATTTGGGGAAAATTACCAAAAAAGTCAATTCAGTTCTAACACTTCAATTGTGCCAATTCAGTCCTAACACTTCAATTGTGCTAATTCAGTTTTAAACTTTTTGATAATTGGCCAACGTAGTCCTTCTGGCTAATTTTGATCGGGAAATAATGACGTGGCGATTTAGTCAATGCCGATAGTCCTGTGTGGCGTATCGGCGCTAACGTGGATAATTTTTTGAAATTTTTTGAAATTTTTTTTTTCTTTCTTTTATTTTTCCTTTTTCTATTTTTTTCTTCCCATTTCGTCAGTGATCCGTCTCAAGCGATGGCTGACCACTAGCGATGCTCGAAGAGGGCTGGGCAAGGGCCATAGGTGAGGGACGGCTCACCGAAGTGAGGCGACCCTTAGCCTACCCAAGCGAGGCCAACCCTCGCCCAGGCAAGTCCAGCCCTCATCTACAGCTGTTGAGGGTTGCCCTCACCTACCATAGGTAAGCGACGGCCTTGCCTTTTTGCCAATGGCCGGTTGCTGGCAATGCGCCATCGATGATGCCCGGAGAAGGCTAGACATGCTCGCTTGATCTAGTAAGGGCCACTCTAGCCGGCCATAGGCGAGGGATGGCCTTGCCTAGGCAAGGCAACACTCGCCCTACCCAAGTGAGGCTGACCCTTGATCAAGCCCTTGCTTGTGGCTATCAAGGACCATCCTTGCCTAAAAAGGACAAAAAAGGAAAGAAAAAAAAGGAAATAATTTAGAAAAAAAATTAAAAATTGTCCATATCAATACAAATATATCACATAGGACGGCCGGTATTGACTTGATGACCACGCAAGCATTTTCCGATTATAATTGGCTGAAAGGACTATATTGGTAAATTGTCAAAAGTTTTAGGAATAAATTGGTATCATTGAAATGTTTATGATTGAATTGACACAAATAGAATAAGCTTATGACTTTTTTTGATAATTTTCCCTTCTATTTGTGGTTATCAAAAACGGAAATAATCTTCACCACACGACCAAACATTTTTAGACTGAAATTTTTTTTCTTAATACAAGCCTTAATTTTCGTAGATGAAATATGAATGCATCCAAAGCGCTTGGAAAAATTCCAGTTCTTGTCCTTGTATTTTTGCTACTTTTCCAACCTAATCATTGTACCTATCATTTTTCCAATCAAATCATCCTACTTACATAAAATGTCTAATCAAATCCTTTCGATGTAAACAAATTCAGCTACATTTTGCTAATATTGCCATTGGAGGGCGTCGGAATATATTGTAGATCAAATGATACCTACATGAACACACACTATGCATAGTTAATTGGCGCGAGAATAAAAAACCAAATCAATAAAAAATTAATCTACTCAATATCGTCGCCCTATAGTAGGTGTCCAAGTAGAAAGTTTTTATTCCATGTCACACTCTAGCATCATTTGTCGGGCCGACTTCAATGGAATTTGGCCTGATATTGAGTCAGAGGGGCCTGATTAATTGTAAAATTCGTGTAAATGAAATTACTTGTTTAGAAAAATTGAATGTACATAGGCTCATCTAGAAAAATAGTGAAAGTATGAGACCAAAAATAAAAAAAATTTCCAAAACGCTTCGGACCTATTTCTAAGTGGTAGCTAAAGTGAGGTTGGTCAGTCAACCCATAGACCTAGAGAATTGATTACCGCAAAAAATCAAACGCGAGACCTTCGCTCTTCGAGCCATAGTAACAAGCTCGGTTACATGATGAAGCACGTCATATCTAGCGGCAAATAGTCGAATCCTCAAAGAGTTCCCCAACACCTCATTATTGAAAAAAACAAAAAAAAAAAAAAAGAAAACCAATCGAGCTCACCTTTACCACGTAATCTCCCAATTCGGCAGCATATAGGTCACTCCAGGCTTTTCGGGCCCGAGAGACTGCATGAAATACCATAGCCCACGTTTCTGAAACTGCAGGCTCCTCATTCGCTGAAGTTGGCCCGTAGAGTTGAAATGAATCTTCAAATGGTTTTTTTTCCTCTTCAGCCCAATGAAACTAGGCAGATTAGACTACAAGCTGTTTTGATTTAGGGTCACTTGGTTGGCCCAAAAACTTCAAAAATTTAGGTCTCATGGCAGAAAGCTTTCTTTTCACTTTCCAAGAACACAGGTGAAGATATCCTCTTTCTATGCTGCATGAGGTAACGAAAGAATTGTTGGAGTTGGCGAATATTTCGAGGACTCTTATTTCTCACACCGGATACGTCCATGTGAGTTTAGGGAAACTTAAGTGTTATCTGACGACATGTGACCTCTGCGTGCGGAATGTGGGGGTTTGGGGGTAGGGCCCTTGACACAGGCGCCCCGCTGCCCGGTTAGCGAGCAGAGGTTCGGGGGTAACGCCCCCTAATGGGGGTTCCGCTACCCAATCAGTGGACGGCTGTCCCGCTCGTCGGTGAGTAGGCGGGGGCTCGGGGGCAGTGCCTCCGAAACCTCAACAGGTTTGAGCTTTTATTTAAGTTAGCCCGTATGGTGCGAGATTAAGAGATTTTGTATAGATTTAGGTTTTTGGTCTGTTTGGGGCACATATATATTTTGTTCGTTTTTTTGATCATTGTAACGAGTCGAGTGGCTATAAATCGAAAATATAGTGAAATCTCTTTGTAGGACGTAATCTTATTTCGAGGGTGAACCTGGGTAAATTCGTGCATCATCTATTTTCTTTGTCTTTTACGTGATCGTTCTGTTTCGGTTCTTAATACATCTCTTCAAGAACATCCAATCCACACAATTCAATCTCATGTTCATTCCGAATAGAATGAGTCTTCAAATCCCGCAACATTCATTCAACAGTATAAAATGCGACTGGCGGCTTCACTAGGAGATGATTTTATGATCTGTCATGTTCGAAGGACGGTACCCTTTACTAATTCTCTCTCTGATTTTGGAGGAAAAAATTCACATGATTTTAAGGATGTCTTTTGCAATTTGAAACTATGTAATTTGTTAAATAGAAGAAATCTGGGAATTCGAGTATGTAGTAATTGCGTAGAACTTGTCGATTTTCTTTGGCCTCTCTGTAGTATAAAGTAAACTCAAAGCATCCTATTTTTTGCACACACCTTTTGCGTGCCTTTTTATGCTAATTGTGTATGAAAGAAAATTATTAGAGAGAAAAAAACAAGGACAATGCGTTTGAAGCTACTAATAGAATGAAATAAAACTATAACATTCAATGTTCACGTGCAATGAGAAATAAATCGTGAAACAAGACAAAAAAAGAGTAATCTACTCTTAAATCTTAACTCTTTCTAGAAAGGTATTCCACACACTAGAGTTTTGACCGATCAGTAAAGCTGTATTATGGCGTCGAACCTTCGCATCGTGCAAGACTACATGACATAGATGGTGCGCATGGTTTGATCGGATAGTAAATCGGTACGTGAGAGCTAGGTGTTTGCCCAACGCTTTCTACATTGTTTGAACCTCTGATGCATCAAGGACCACGAGAAAAGTATTACATGTGCAAAACACACTAAGTTAATCTGACATGGAATGAGAAATGTGAATTCGTATGTATCTGGAGAGATTTCGAAACCATATGCATGCATTTTTGGCTTAATCACCAGCATACTAAGTGAGAACTAATTAGAACATAACAATCCATGATTTCTAGCTTTAGTCTTCCCGATAAATCTCGAACCAAAAGGTATATGAGCGAGCACATGCTTGGACGCACCAACTAGGCACACATACACACATAGAGACATGTATTTACACATGGCCCATGTATATATGCATAGCTATATGTGTATGGGCGCAGACATTATGTCACATATTATTTGCACACAACAACATAAATATGCTAAGACAATTTGTTCATTCATATCAACAATATCGATGCACGTGCAATGCGTGGTCCAAGGTAATAACAAGTAGTGCAGAATTGTAGACGGAACAAATGGCAAGAAGAATTCTCTCTCTCTTTTTTTTTTCTATGAACAATAGAGAACAATATCTTCAACACTGTTTTGACAGATCCGAGAACAGAAAGGGGATAACATGTCTCTCAAAGCTTTCTGCAAACCCAAGATATCATGGAATTGCCTTGTCTCCCTCATCCCTACACGTGCTTCACGACTACCATGCATGCAAAGACATACATCCAAGCAATGGTCTGTCAAGGTCATGCAGTAGCGACTCTTATGCATGATCATTTCCTTCTTTTTCGTAAGCGAACCAGTACTTGTTGATTGATTGCGTTCTGTCGATGGCCACACAGTTGATTAAAATGAAAGAGTCGAATATTTTCAGTAGAGTTCGAGAGATTAATCAACAAAAGAGAGCTTCCGAAAGTCTAAAGGGAGCTTCGGAAATTGATAGATCAGGGCATGAAGGATGCAGGAACATAGTGACGATGATGTTGTCAAACTTGGTAAATGATATGATTAATTTAAAAGCAGCGAATGATCCGATGCAGTACGTATATGTTAGTCTTATAAATTTGAAATTACTGAATGATCAAAGTTGATACAATTGGTGATCATAATCTCGCATAGCACATGCCTTATTCTTGTCAATTACTATTTCCAGAATAAAAGAGAGCTCCCGGGTACCTTTTTCTTGATGATCTAACAAGAATTGAGGCAGCAGGAAAAGATAAAAGCTAAATTCACGATGACCTGTTTAGGGTTTTATAGCAAGAACAAGACCGTAATTAATTACCTGGGACTATTTCATCTTACGAAATTACGCAAAGATCAAGTCTGCGATCCTCATTTAAAGTTATAAACCTATCTACGGATTGACTGACGAGGATATTACACAGCTCCTGGGCTAATCAAACAAGAAAGAAACCCGAACTCTGTAAAAAAAAAACCCAGGACAAGCAATCAGTCATGTACCTTTTTTTTTGGTCAGAATCAGTCATGTACTTTACATGCTCACAAAAAGATGAATTAAGAGATTGATACGTAAAACCTCGGATCATGAGCGAAATCATTCTTGAGACAACTTGCAATCAACTAGTATAGTATAGGAACATGTAAGGCGTACCTTGAGAGGGAGAGAGAGAGGGACCATTTAGCACACGGCCATGTGAAATTTTAGAGCAATTCGATGGAGAATTCCGAAGGGAGCGCATGATCCGATCCACGGGCACTGAGAAAAAGAAAAGATCGAACCTTTTGATTCGAATTCAGGTATCTTCGATGATCAGATCAATGCGATCCCTTTGGAACTCTCCACCTGCACTAGCCAAAACCGTACTGTATAACTATAGAACTAGGTCAAGATCAAGATTCAAGAAACAGCCCAAGGGAAGCCATCGTGGGGTTTTCTTTGAAGTCTTGGGCTGATCAAGAACGAGCTCTGGAGATCCAAAAGCATGAGGGGAGCTCGGTTCTTGATCCAAAGGAAGATGAAAAAGGAAGAAAAAGGGTTCTTTCTTTTTGGGGGTTGCTTAGGCGATGCTGCCGGTGCGTATATATTCTTGGGGGTTCACGCAACTGGCGTGACCGAGAGGGATGGTTTGGCGATTTTTCTGCGGCATGCGTGGCAAATTTAGTCGTCAATGGCATTAAATTTGTGAAGTAGAATGCAGGAAAAGTGGCATCCGAAGCATTATTAGCCCTCGAAAAAAGCGAACGCGCACACAGCTTATCTTCTAAGCCAAGTGGGCGAGGGAGAGCTACTCGAAAGCATACGTTTCCCAACTGTTTGAGATGAGATGAAGTGTCTTTCCTTTGGAATGGCCCCAAGAGGGACTTCACATCACGACTGCCAAAAAGCGCACGCGAACGAGTGGAATTTTTAGTAGGCATTCCGTGGCACTAATCGGGATGCGTCTCAATTGTCAAACGGCAGAATATGACACACATCATACAATTCGTCGACATGCGTCGAGCTGTGAAGATTTGCCCAGAGCAATATGCAGAGCAATGTAAGTGCAACTCATTAGTACCAGTCATATATTCTTAAACTTGGGCCACTTAACTTTTATTGTTGTTACATGATTCTTGATGATCCAAATTATATTGGGGTGTGATTCATACTTTTAATTGATAAGAAAGTATAGGGATCCCATTCCCTAGTGAGAGGGCAAGGGTTTGGGAGCTGCATTGGTGAGGGTTATCCCCCGCAATGTCAAATGAATTTTATAATTTGAGCCCATATTTCAATGTTAGTTTGAGTTTGGGCCTATAAATAATTACTGAATGTCTATACATATAAAGAGAAAGATGAGATGTGCTAATTATAGTGGAATTATATATAAAGAGAAAGGTGAGATGTGCTAATTATACTGAATGTCTATATATATAAAGAGAAAGGTAAGATGTGCTAATTATAGTGGAATTATCTGTTGGATGTAGTTCTAGCTTAAGAGTGAATTAAGATAAAACTCGTGTCTCGATTTCTTTTTATAGACTTTACTCTCTATTTCGTTGTGTTTGTGCTTCCAATCCTAACGGATCACCCATAAAAAAACTCTTTTTTTTTATATTTAAGTGATCTAAAATAAGTTAAGGTATGTTAATCATGGTTTTGTTCAATTGTTGTTAAATAATTTATAATCATTTGCTCTAAGAGCTTTATCCTAAAGTCCAGTAAAACTTTTAGCAAAAAAAGGCGAAATGAATTAGCAACTACGACAGCATAATGCCAAAATGAAGTGATACGTTCCTTGCGATACTTAATTATCTACATAAACGATATATTTGATAGCACTTATAGGCTCAACCGATCCATAGGTGCCAAATCTAATTATGCGTATAAATCAGTTATTGCGACAACAAATTCTAATTGATTAACTTCGAAATAAGTCATGGACAAAGAGTAGTTTTTCAATGGTCGGACAAAATGGGCGAACAAAGAGAGCAGCGGTAGACTCTGTGTTCTCACTCGAGGGATACGGGTTAAGGAATTTGGAAATATTTGAGCTTAGGAGGCTCGATATAGAGATGTAAGGTGAAACTTTTTTTAAGAATACAATGAACATTAATAGAAATTGCACCAAGCACTGGGTGGTTAATGGGGCGATCGCCACCGCTAGCTCCTCCTCTTTTTGCCTCAAAATGGCCAAAGGTGAGACTGAGTTATTGTCTGGGAAGCTAGGCGTTGCAATCAAACAACAAATGCTGCTAGGAAGGAGCAAAACACCAGTCCATTCCCACGAAAACGATGCCTATTCTCTTCCCCACTTCCCCCTCTTTATCATCTTTATCTTTAATGCTTGGATGCCATCTTATCCTATTCCCAAAACTAATCGAGAATCAATGCTTACTAACCGAAAGGGGCACACAAATTATGAATTGATTAACCATCCCAATCAGATGGTTGTTGATTCGCTCTCCATTTTAATCTTATTTGCTAAATGTGCAGCTCGCTAGTCACCCGTTCGTCCCTATAAACGATTGGAGCACGGAATCTAGTAAAGGTCAAGAAAAATGGACCTTTTTTCCTTTTCCTTTGCAAAGCGAAGCTGTGAAGTGCTATTACCTAGGTGTCGAGACGCGTTACAAATAAGTTCAAATGATCGTTCCTATACGCCTCTAGTGACGGCAATTCGAGAGTTCGACCTCTCAATCTATGTCCCAATAAACATTCAGCACACGGAATCTAGTAAAGGTTGCGAAAAATGAACCTTCCCTTGTTCTTTGCAAAGCGAAACAGCGAAGTACTGTTATTTAGGTGTCGAGACGTGTTATAATTAAGTTAAAGTGATCGTTTCTATATGCTTCAAGTGCGGGGAATTCGAGAGTTCGACCTCTGAATCCGCAAGAGTCCTCTCTCTTTGCATCCGAATCTTGCTCCATACAGAGCATGATTGGAACTACAAAGACTCGACCGTTCTCAAAAACTATTGGCAGAAACAAACATGTGCAAGCGACCTGTTTTAACTCGGTGTGTCCAGTGGAAAGTAAATGAAAATGACAGCAACATACTTCACGGCTAGTTTTACACAAATATTACAAAAATAATAACCTAACCATCTTGGGGTTAATTAAAAAAAAAACATCAACTTTAGGTCGAGGGACAATTCTGGCCTAAACTTTTTTTTGTCCTGTAAAAAAACACCAACTCTAGGTCAAGGGGTAATTCTGGCCCGAACTTTTTTCTGGCCGTAAAAAAACACGAACTTTAAGTCAATAAATAATTCCGATCCTAACTTTTTTTTGTCTCGTAAAAAAACACTAATTTTCACTTAAATCCCAAATCTGGCCCCATTGACTTAGAATCATTGATTATTTAAATTGACTATTCCACCTTAGTAATAAATTCACGTGGCTTGCTGACTGGATTTAAAGCAATATTCATTATCTTATTCTCTGAGCCACAGCTTGAAGAATAACGGTGAAATTATTGGTTTCCTTTACTTCACCGGTAAGTTAAAAATATATCTTGATTGAATATCTCTGGCCAGATATAATCTGAAGCTAATCACTGTCTGTCAACAGACGCCATAGGCGAGATTCGCTAAGTTCACCACCATAACCTTATTTCTCAAACAAGGGTGACTTCATATGGAAAGTCAATGAGGGGGGGCCAAATTTAGAAACGGGGTGAAAGTTTATGATTTTTTACAAGACAAAAAAAATTAGGGCCAGAATTGTCACTCGACCTAAAGTTGATGCTTTTTTACAAGATAAAAAAAAGTTCGGGCCAAAATTGTCTATCGACCTAAAGTTGATGCTTTTTTATAGGACAAAAAAAGTTCGGGCCAGAATTGTCCCCAGACCTAAAATTAGTACTTTTTTTTTTGGAATTAGGCCATCCATCCCGTGATAAACAATGTTTGTTAAGTAAGCTGGTGCCCTCTCAAATCTGAAGTCACAGATATGGTGGACTCTTCTCGCATAGAGACAAGGTCATGTGATGTGCTGTGACAAATATGAGATGGCACAATGGCACGTCACATCCCACGCGCGTGCCCATTATGGTACGTTCCCCATGCACTCGCATCCATGTGTCCCCTTGATTCGGTTCACCTGGGGTCGCCCCTGTTGGCTCCTCTTTTAAGCCCTGGGATCGCAACAGCTCCCTTTGCGCCAGAAGTTCCATTTCTCTTCTGCAACCTTTTCACTGGCTTATGCCTATTCATGTTCTTTCTCCTTTTTTCTTTTGAATCGTCCGACACATTGCGTCTAGGTTTTGATCTCCTTTTCGCTGTGCCCTCAGATTTTTTCATTTGGGTGCCGTCAGCTCGGCGCTTGACTTGAGGTGCGGGTAAAAAAATATCTGGGGCACGAGAGGAGAATCTTGCAACAGGAAAGTTTAGAGTGACTGGCAGGTCAAATTTATTGGCCGATATGCTAGTAGGCATGGACCCTGCTAGTAGAGGGATCAGGGGGTGGGGCTGGAGAGTGCCGGGTCCAAAGTTTAATCCCCATGAGCACCACGGGCACTTGTGCATAGAAGAGAGGAGTAAGACGAAAAAAAAATTATTGGCCAATACAAAGAGGTTACTGAAGAGCATAGGTCCATATTCTATCCCAACATAGATAAACATCGGCCTCACGGCATAAGAACGGCCAAATCTCAGTGTGAACATAACATGAAGTACAAAACATAAAAGCAATGGTACTTATAGATTTGTTTAAAAAAATGCGATGCACAAGTCAGAAGCTTTTTTTATGTCACTTCTTTGGCATGCTAAGATTCGCGGTGTCCTTAACATGGCGAGATTGACCAGTGCTAAGCGCCGAAAAGCTCAGATAAAGAATAGGATTGTAATCACAAATTTTCCTTTGTGACGAAACCCTAATTAGATGATGCATGATATGAATATTTAGCATTTTAGTAGGCTTCAATCACGTTGCACAAATCATGTTAGTGTTTGAGATGGGTTTGAGTTCACAGTCTTGATCCCATTCATATCTCTAGAAACATCATTTGATATCATGAACGAGAATACTCGAATAGATTCTCATTCCACATAATATCATTTTTTTAATTTTAAAATTCCTTTTCGAACGATAAAAGTTTTTGCCTTGAGGAAAGAATACTTCTCAACGATGAGGCGACCAGCAATTGATGATCAGTGCTGGCGAGTGGCAATTGACGATTGATGACAGCTATCAAGTATTACCGATCGAAAAACGACAGCCAGCGGTGCCAATCAATGATGATGGCAGCGATGGCAATGCAGTTGGTTTTTCTTTTATTCTATAGTTTTTTCATGGTAGGAATGTGGAATAAGAATCCCAATACTTTTTATTAGAGGTGAACATGGGTCTCAGGTAGAACTGTAAATATGACCAAATAGATCATGAGAACTAGTTTGATTCCCGATTCCAAACAATGTGGGACCAATACTGTGCGGTCTGGTTCCTTGGTAGGAATCAAAAAATCGGACCGGACTGGGAACTGGAGAGCCGAATATGAAGTAACCATAAATTCTCTTTTCACTCTTTGCCCTGGTTGTATTTTCTTATAGTGATTAGGTTATTCTGATCCATTTATATGGACGAATGTACTGATAACCTGTCTTGCAGCACTTCTCTCTTAGCTCCAAAACTGCTAACGCTGTACCTATTCCTCATAGCTTTTCTTGCAGCAATTCTCTCTTAGCTCCAACACTGCTAACGCTATACCTATTCCTCATAGCTTTTCTTGCAGCACTTCTCTTACAAATCTTGCACCAATAGTCATTCATTAGATTGCAAAAAACTTTCACAATGGACACATTCAATACCACAAAACATATATTAGGTCGAAGACCAAGGCCAACCCCTTGAAGCCTCTCGAGCAATTTCCAAACAACCAGAGCGGGGCACCATTTGAAGAGGGAAAAACCATGTCGCTCCAAATTTTGAGCAACAACAAGAGTCACCTCAATTAACCAAAACCGAATTACGATTCTATAACTACAACAGATTAAGTAGGTATCTTATCACAAACAAGAAAAACCATTTTTTGCTTGCACATTTATTCTGAAACCAAAAAGATAAATCTGCATCAACTAACAAGTGCAAGAGTGAAAAGAGAATTCTCAAGCAGCGACTCTCTCTGCTATGACTTCATCATGGAAAAAATGGATGGGGATTTTTTATCGTCGGTTAATCTTTTATTTTGCTCGACTAAAAATGAGACTAAAAAAGAAGGAATTTATCGGTCCTCGGATAGACCTTAGAATCAATCCTGGAACCGCTTGAAACCACAACTTCATTCCATCGTCGGTTTTAAGAATACAGGATAGATTTCAGATTTCAAAAACTGGAAACCAATCTCGACAGGTAGGTTCCGGGTGGAATCTGGACCTAACCTCGAAACCGCTTACCCCTACTAACTATCAATAGGTAATTTAATTCCACACTTTATGAGAATCCTATTTCATGTGGAATCCAAATCCCATCTGTGTGTGGGCGGGGTTAAGTTTTGACATCTTCCGAAGTTTAACAGCTTGGGGACTTAGGCAAGTTGTGTGTGCATAGATTTTGCCGGACCTTCTTTGCAAACGCTCCTGCCAAGGGAAAAATCTCCTAGATAATTAAATATCCCGTTATTCAAGAAAGCTCTGAACTTCACAAGCGAATTTCTTTCACAGAATTTCCTGCGTTGATTAACCGGACACCACCGTTGGATCTGGCTTTGATTACGAGGACGCTCGGACAGGAAAAATCCCCCGAATCCCGAGGCCCAACATGGCCCAGTTCGTACCTGACATCCGGCCCAAAACCATCACGATCATGACCAAGCTCAGGCCCCCATAAGGAGCTTATTGGGCCTTCAGGCCCATTTGTGACACCCTCGCATCTTCTTCGTCTTCCTCCTCCTCCTCCTCCTCCTCCTCCGGATACGCGGCGTGCCCAAGCGCAGCAGTTCGGAGCAGGAGCGGAAGCGGAAGCGGAAGCCGCCGAGAGGAGGTGGAATAATGGCGTCGCCGTCGCAGTACGGCGTCAAATACGCCGTCCACATCATCTCCTCTCACTTCGGCGACCTCGTCGCCGTAATCCCTCTCTCTCTCTCTCTCTCTCTCTCTCTCTCTCTACTTCACATCGTGAGGCTCCGCGTGTTTTGCAGAAGGTGTGCGAGTGTCTCCTCCGGCGAGGGCCGTTGACGCAACAGAACATCGCCCGCTTCACGGAGGTGTCCGCTTCTCAAGTCAAAAACTGCTTGCTAGTCTTGATCCAGCAGAACTGCGTTCAAGCCTTCTCCGTCGAGCATCCAGGTAGATTCGCATCGGCCGGCCGTATCTTAATTTCGCGACTGGATGAGTGAGCCATGGCCTTGTTAGATTGATTTCTTCTTTTTTCCTGTTCATGGTGCCGCGTTCCAGGTGGTGTTGGCGATGCGCCGAGACGAAGCACCGAGTACATGGCATTGTTTGATAATGTAATTCATCGAATGAGGTTCCCGAAGTTCATGGCTGTTGTGTCCCAGGAACTTGACAAAGAAGTGGGTTTCTGCTCTCGTCCGGCGTAAATTGTTTTCTAGTTCGTGAAGTCGGTCCGTGTTTATTGTTGATTTGTTTGTTTGCTTGACTGTGGGCAGTGCGTAGAACTGTTTCAAGGTTTGCTCCAGCATGGTAGGCTGACATTGGAAAAGATGATTGACAGAGCTAAATCTGGCCGAGGCAAGTCTCGTGAGAAGTTTTGCAATTGATAGGATAAGTATAGTACTGAAATCTATCATGCATTGGCACTTTTATCTGCTCGTTCTCCATTTTCTGTCCAATTCATACTGTAAATGGATGTTGAATAGGTGCTATTGGCTCAAAGTTCTAAGCTGAGTAATCGAGGCAAACGATGTTACTAAAAAGTGACGAGCCAGTTTGCTTTGGATAGTACTTTTTTATTGAGACTTTGATAGGCTCTGCTATTTAGATATAGCTAGTTGTTGCAATTATGTCTTGTCATTGTGTTCAAGTCAATGATCTGTGCCAATAGCAAAAGACCTATCAACTAATATGATGATTCCTTCTATTTAAGAAAGCTGGTCAGAACACGTGACGGATCGGTTCTGAGTTCATGTTTATGTCATGTCAACTTCATGTATCTCTTTGTATTTTTTCTCGTACTTGTATCATGTTTGGGTCGCATTCGCAAGTCTTGTGCATCTCATTTGTGCTTAGGACTCAAGTTGTGAAACAAGAAATAGCCCTTGCCAATAAATTTTCCGTATGAAGGCTAAAGTGATTTTTGTACTTTTAAAGTGGTAAGAAGCTTGGTGTTAGAAAACACATGTTTCGATTATTCAAATCATACCACTTACGAAAACCTGTGTGTCCATTCAGAAGATTCTACTGCTCAGGATTCTACACTGGAAACCCTTTCTAAACTCATAAATGCTCGGTTTGTTGAACGCTGCCCAGACCCTGAGCCGCATCTTTCTCCACCAAGTGAAGAAGAAGCTCCTGCAAGAAAGCGAACCAAATCTTCTAAGGTGCTTGCTCTAAAGATATCCATTGCTGGGTACTCTTGCCTTCTGTTCCAATGAATACTTGTTTTTAATTTATTATCAGTGGGACTAGAAACTTGGTTTATATGTGATGTTAAGCACAAGTTCATGCAAATACGTACAATCATTCTCCAGACACAGCAAATCAACTGCTAGCAATGAGCATATTTCTACCACATGAACGATTTATTTGAAGGGTAAATAGAACTCTGAATTTTCGGTGGTTTTCTCATGCATCATCTGTATTTGAAAATGTGATCAAATCTTACTTTTTCGGAAACCATGAGATATGACTTTTTACATGGTGAGTTTCCTACTGCATTTGCATTAGTTATTAGAAACTGAAGGTTTATATTTGCTCTTTTATTTCCCTATGTCTAAATACGTCAGCATAAAATGATTCATCTACATAGTCAACCTAAATGAGAAATGTTTGTTTGATGTGCTTAGCTTTCTATCTCATGTACCATCACCTCATTAATTCATTGATCTGACCATGTCGCTTAACTAGTCAATTTGGGAGTGAAATTTGTAGTCTGTTATCTCCATAACGAATATATGCATATAGATGGCCGTCGAGCCGGAGACTATAGAAGAACGTGTGCTTGCTGCAGCTGCTCCAATGGAAGCAAAAAGATTCCTAATTTTTTTTGATACCGCTACTGAAGAAGATGTTCAGAAGACGGAGGATTCTTTCCTTGGTGTTGGTGAGAAGGTTGGTACATATATAGATTGCACAGCCCATTAGGTTTACCTTATTATTAATTATATGTATTATCAATGTATAGAGGAAGAGTGATGCTTTGGAATCAGATAAAGAACTTGGAAGTGATGGTGACCAAGTTCTTTGGCGTGTCAATGTCCAGGAGTTCATGCATCGTTTTAGGCATAAGGTTTGTCATCTCTTCATTTATATTTTGCAACTACATTTAGATTAGGGGATGGAAAGACTGCTTTCATATAAGAGGATTGAACTCTTTTGCTAGTTAGAGTTTTCGTTGGGATTGATAACTTATAATGGAATTACTTTGCACGTGCTCTCACTACCCCTTCCCCAATTATCCGGCTCCAAATAATTAGCTTCCTTGAAATTTTTAGGAACATGTTGACCACATAAAAGCTTGTTCTACCAAAGAACAATTTACTTCACTTATTTTTTGGGACTTAAGGTTGTGTATGATGCTAATTCAATGAAGGGTAAATGACACAAATGGTCTATGAACTTTGGCCCAATATGTAATGCGGTTCTCAAACTTTAAATTTGTTCAATGTGGTCCCTAAATTTTAGCCTAATGTGCAATGTCGTCCCTAAATTTATAATTTGTTCATAGTGGTTGCTGGATTTTTGTATACATGTTCAATTTAGTTTTTGGACTGTATGAAAAAGTTCATAAATCATATTGCACATTGGATCAAAGTTCAGTGACCATTTGTATCATTATCTTCAATGAATGAGTGGATTTGATTGCTATGCAATCATTGAGTGAGGGTTTGTATTTGCCTTCACTAACTTCTTTATGATTCATCCTTTCAGGTAGACTGTCACAGTAATTAGATATTAGATGGTTTCTAGCAAGACATGGTGCTTAGCAAATAGCAAAGCTCTCATTATCTCTTTTATGGAAATTATATATTGGAGAATAACATTATCTGACTTTTGACATTTGACTGAAAAGGATTATCACAACAAATGATCTTTAAGGTAACCACTCCTGATTTATCTGGACTTTGTTTTACAATGTTTAACCATGAGAAAGGTGAAAAAGTGAAAATGAATCATTGAGGTAATGCTGTATACCTACTAGCTCCATGGTCAGAGCCCCATAACCCCAGCGAAGCTTAATCTTGCAGCTCAAAGGGGAATACTACTAGCCCTTGCATAGAGCAATGTCAAGACCAAGACCAGGTTGATCCGGTTTTGGTCACTTGTCAGTAATTTTGACGACAGTTATGCCAAACTGAATGGAGCTTGATGCACATTGTTAGAGGATGGTTCAGACTTGGGGTCATGATTATACTCAAGGACTTATCTTTTCTTGGTAGTTACAGTTGACAAATAATGGGAACAAAGTAGTTCTACATGTATCAGAACCCCTCTCTCTCTCTGTGCAAGTGTAAGTTGAACTTATCTTTCTGTGGTTAAATTCAAAGTTTACATCCAATCGGGGTTTTTTTGTTATTATAGGCTTGTGTTGAGAATGTTCGGGAACGGTTGGATGGTGGAGCTGCTGTTGCCCTAAGTGCAATGCTCGAGACATCCAGGAGCATGGAGAAGAAAGTGAAAACAGATAATTCAGGTAATATGGTTTTTGCAGCAATTTGGAATAGAATAATTGATGTTCTTTGGAGGTTTTGAAGGATCCTAAGAACTTTGGCATAGAAAAGTACAAGTTCTTGTTTGTTAAGTTAATGACTTGGCCGGTGACTCGATGATGATGTTCTTTGAACTAATTGGTAGATTATGTCTCTTCACTAATTGTAGCATTTTATGTTGCAGTTCCGCTGTCAATTAATACCATTTATGAAGAGGTTATGAAAGGAGAAGCAGGTCGTTCTATGACATTGGATCATCTTAGAGCATCTCTTGTTATGTTGGGTTGTGAAAGAGGGGTGGACGAGTCATATAAAATTGGTAATGTTGCCTCTCTGTCCTTCTAGCTTTTTTCTCCTTCACACGAAGAGTTTTGTCTTCATCACATTCTTTTTACTTCAGCAATTATTTTCATGTTTTCTAAATTTTACTACTCTCCATGTCTTGTCCAGATTTGAAGAACATTATTGAACAAGCTCAGAATGAGGAGGTCTGTTGTCTCTTTTATCTGTACTTGAGATATTATATCATGAAGACTAAGTACAAGTTGCATGCATATGTATGGTGTTGAACCGCAGGTAGAGTCTGTTGTCTTGGAAAGATATGGCCAGGTAGCTTACAGAATATTTAGGTTGCTGTCAAAGGCCAATCGGCTACTTGAGACTGACAAGGTTAGTCATTTTTCAGGTTTTACCAACTTTTAACTGTGGCCTTTCAAGAATGCAAATGAGAATCCCCAAATTATATTTTATTCTCTTGCATGTACTCTTTTTTTTTGTGCTGTTTGGGACTCCTCACTGAAAGAAAACAACAAATGAATGGTCACAGGGCGTTCTTCACTTTTTTAACATGTTTGATTGATCTCCATATTCCACTTTTTGATCATCATTGTAAAGCCATCATTTTCAGGCTTGACCATTAGACCTGGTGTTGAGAAACCCACTGGCCCCCGGCCTGCCCCCCCACCACACTGATTTTGGTCTTGTAAAAATAGCCATCATTTTCGAGCTTGACCATTAGAGCTGTGTTGTCAACATTTTCTTTTAGTTAATTACATAGATAGTCTTTATGCTGAACATGCCTTTCTAATGGTCTTATTGCTTCTAGTTATTATGGCTAGGCTACCCCCTGGTTTATAATTATTCGTCCTCAATCACTATAAACCTATGATGGTAATCAAAGTTCCCAGTTTGGTTATAAAAAATATTTTGGAATGCATGAGTGCCGAGCATTGTCACCATGTGTTGCGTAAATTTTGAAGGCCAAAGAGTAGAAATCAACAATTTTCTGTTTTGACTCACTCATGTTATGCTGTTGTCCTTAGCTTTTCACGCAAGCATCATTGCCAAATGATTTAGGTTCTTGATGTGAGTAGTTGAGTTCTTACGTGTTTCTACTGGTACTTCAAGAAAATGTTTGTCTGAGAAGTTGTTGCTTGGACTGAGACATTATTTTTACTCAGCTCCTTTTCTGTAGATTTCTGATACTGCATTTGTGGATAAGAAGGAGATATCAAAAATTCTTTGTAGGCTCTGGAAAGATGAATTCTTGCACATGGAGGTATGCTTGAAAATTCTTGTGATCAGATTCTCTTACGCACAGCATTCATGTAATTTTCTTTTGTAAAAAGGTATCATTTATGTTGTTTGGTTTCCACACTCTTGGATAATGCTTGATGTCAAAAAGTTTCTGCAGTGGGAAGTATATATTTGTCTGGTTGTAAGTTTTCTCAAAGCATGGAAGTTTCTTGCATATTCACTCCCACTCTTAATCATAATCAAAGGTTCTTGTCCTTTGTGTGCATCTTATAAATTACGTTTGATCCTTGCAGAAAATAGTTGTCACTGCACCTAGACAAATGCAATTCTTGCTGTGGAAAGTAAACAAATCTACTCTTTGGCCACATGTACTGGATGAGATGTACCATGCTGCGTTGAATCTGAACCTGAGGGTGGCCTACGAACTGGAGAAAGAAAATGAGGTTTCACGTGCATATATTTAGACGTATCTCCAATGTAACTTAATATATCATTTGTCTCTGTTTACTCGCAATCTGCTTCCTCATGCGACATCTGCCTCATCTCCACCTTTCCTTGCCTCTCTAGACCCAAGAAGGGAAAAAGTAAAACAAAGAATTAGGCACTTCATTTGCTTGGTTTTCCTTTTATTGTGCAGTGAGAGAGGTGTTACTTTTCATGGAATCTGATATTCTTTCTTCCAGCTTCTGAATCTTCCCATTGATAAAAGAAGTGGGCCGCTTGAGAAGAGGTACAGCCGATTAAGAACAGTGAGGTTGCTGCTGGAATCATCTCTGATGAAGCTTGATGATGCTATCATGCTGTTCCATGACTTCTGAGTCATGACTGCATGGAAATGCTAAAGCCAGTTGATTGTGTAGACATCTATCTGAGGAGCGCCAGGTGCATCACTGGTTTATTTTGTTATATCATGATCGGGAGATGTGGCAGTTACATTCATTCATTCATGTACTTAATGACTTCTTTTCTTGATCAGCTCAAATCGAGAGATGAGAAGAGAGTTGTGATTTAACTTATGATGTTCCAGAGGAGTAATATGCTTTGAGGCAATGGTGATTTGATCCCTGAGAAAGTAACTTTTAACATGTTACTAAGGATTGAGCTGACTGCATCAGGAACCTGGGTGTTCATGCTGACTATTAAGGTAGTGCTCCTGAGTTAAACACTGAAGCAAACTAATAGGTCTGCATCAAGTCTAAAAGGGCATAGGAGTTCCTTCGTTCTGCATTCTGGGGCAAGAATGTAAACTTTAGCCTCTTGGAGTCACGAGTCCAACATGACCACTCGTTTGTGGTGGTATTCACTTTGTTCATATTAAAAAGCAGAGTATCTTTGTACATCTCTAGTTTTAATGGTTTAAGTTTAATTTCAGCATTCTCGTCGTGCCATTTTGATGTTCCTGAAGGTACTTTTCAGTAGGAAATCTTGAGATTAAGTTTAAGATAGAGTAAAGCACGCGTATCTAACAAAAGGGCGAAAACCCTGTGGATCACTGGTATAGTTTGTCAAGTTTTTTTTCTTGAGGTGTCAAATGGACCTTTGTGTGGACTTTGGATGTGTGAAAGAGCCGCTATGGTCAATAGTTCCCCATTTAGGAAGTGAATTGGTGAAATGGCAGATCTTTTACTGTCTCCATGGAGAATGAACTCGTTGAGCCTGGACTAGTTAAACTGAGTTCTCAGCATGTTTTGAAATTTGAATAGAACTTGACTGAAGAATACCTTGGGAGCGTGTTAATTGCATAGCCGGGTCTAAGTATCTTAAGATAATCAAAATTGGGCTATCTAATGTGCATTTAACTTATGCCCTTATGCTTTTCTGTATCAACAGGCAAGAAATCACGTTTATGTAACTTTTAGACAGTCCATATCTTTGTGCCATTATGGACTCAGTTTACTAGTCACTCGGATCATATGGAAGATTTTTCTTTCCAAACACTTATCTTGGTTTTCCGTCATAAAACTTGTTCAATAGTCCCAATGCACCCGAGAAAAATTAGGGGCGTGCTGCTTAATTGCTCAAACGGTCATGTGTTACACTTGGAAATAATGCTACAATGTGATAGCTATCAATACTATAATAAGATAAAGAGGAAAATAACTATTACATTGCTTAGATTGAAATGTCCTAACACTCTCTCCAGTAAAACAACAATTGAAATTCATGGTTTGCAATTTTACAATAAATCATATAAAATGGTGAATATAATTCCAGCAATTTTAAGATAAATCATATAAATTCCATGTTCATCATGTTCATATACACGAGCTTGTTGCAAGATTAGAAGAGCCAGAGTCAAAGTGGCTCAATAGGATCCGAGAAATGTGGAAATTTCTTTGGCCCCCCCAAAAATCATATCTTTGGCCAAAACAACAGTTGCTTGTCCCTTGATAAGAGCCCATCCTGCCAAAATGACCTCCTAATGCTGAAGCATGTGAGGCAATGTCTAAATTATAAAAGTATAAATATTTTACTTATAAAGCACTTATATTCATTGCTTAAATACCTAAACAAAGGGAATGCCGGAGAAATCTCATACAAGATAAAAAAAAATCTACTAAAATAATGCACCGCACTACCTATGTGTTTTATGTAGGAAGCTACTAAATTTGACACATTAACGTTACGGTCAATATATGAGGAGAGAGCTCCCCTTTTTAAACACGAGCACATGTTTTCTCAAACGTTGATTCCCTTTTGATCTAAAGGTGGAGGTCTAACCACCCATCTCATTAATCATAAGTATACAATTCCCATAATTATTAGGGACCAAGAGTGTGTTTGTTATGGAGAAAACTTCATGATAAAGTAAAGTTCTTTAAGGGAAATCATTTTCTAGGAAAGTATTTTTCACTTTTCAGATTACGAAATTCATTTTTCTAACTTTAAGTATGCATATTTTCTTTAACCGTAAATGGTTTTCCATCGACTGATCATCTTTCGGCAAACCAGACGTGCGAAGGCACATAAAACTGATTCGCGGAAAATCATTTCACCCAAACAAATGCACCTGGAATGTGAATCATGGTCTTCTCGCATATGACGTACTTCTTCCAAAAACTATACCTCTTGCACGATCTTTTCCTTGAAATCGTGATTCTTTATACTAATAGAATTTCTAACCATCAAATCTTCACTAAGATTTTTAAAAAAAAAAGGGTACAGTAAATTATTCCGGCCAGATCCTCACTCACATGATCCATATTTATTATGATGCAGCAGCAAAGGGGGGAAAAGAGAGCTGTTCAGTCCAAACACGCAGTTTCAAGCCGAAGAAAACATGGGTTCTCCGGCCAAGTCAGAGGGAAAGAGTCGCGTTGGACGCGTCCCACCGTCTACTTTCATGTGTCGGTGTTGCCTTTTTTGAATTGGATTCTGAACTGATACCACTGCCCTTTAGTACCTGAAAAATGGCTTTTTCTTCTTCTTTTTTCGGCTTCTGTGGTCATTTGATAGAGATAGGAAAGAAAGAGGGCTTCTAAATTTGAGTACCTGAAAAATTGGATCCAAACTTGGGTTTTGCTACTCCTGGCCGTCCAAATGGCCATGACGTCTGGTCGCTTTTGTCAAATTGCCCCATTGATGTAGATGGGTCATTCGTGCCGTGCCATTGATTTCGTACGCGTCACCGTCGGAATAACACCGTCAAAGTGATACAAATATGTCTGTAATGTAGTGGATTTCCATTTTAGTCTAATAATTTATTTAGTGTTTATATGGGTCGGGGGAAAAATTGTCAAAGAAATCTTAGACCTATTGTACTCTTGTCAATTCAGTCATAAACATTTCAATTGTGCAATTGAGTCATAAATATTTTCACATTTTACTAATTGAGTCTATCTGTCCAATTTTGGCTAGAAATTATTGGTGTGGATGCCGTATATCCTATGTGTTACGGCTGGCATTGATATATATAATTTTTATAATTTTTTTTAATTCCAAAATTTTTAAATAATTTTATTTTTTCTTTCCTTTCTTTTTCTTTTTCCTTCTTGCTCCGGCGACTGCCACAGCCGGTGACCAGCTAGAGGCGAGGGTCACCCTCACCGAATCTGGCGAGGGCCGGTCTCACTAGATTTGGCAATGCTCAAGCTCATGGGGATTTGGCAATGTAAAACCTCGCTAGCCTCGAGCAAGACTCGCTAGGTGAGGCTCGAGCTCACCGGTGAGGTTGGCCCTTGCCTTTGGCCAATCATCAAAGGAAAAAGCTTGAAAAAAATTATTATAATTCGAATTTTATTTTAAAAAAATTGTAAAAATTATTCTCGTTAACGCTGGCTGTGTCATGTTACGATTGGCGTCCATGTCAACAATAATACGTTAAAATTGATCGTATGGACCCACTTGGTAAAATTACTTCAATTGGTGATGAATATCACGTGGAGTAAGTGCCTAAGTGGTCGTTTAAACTCGCGGTCTTACTCACCAGTTTTCCTAGGTAATAATAATACCTTGTAAGAAGGAAGTCAACCAAAAATGAAAAAGTTGTTTGCATACGTGGCTGCTCGAGTTCTTGTAAGCCTTCGGGGACTTTGTTTGTGGACTTTTCAGAAAGAGAAGATCATACCTTATATATATATATATACCCATTATGCACAGAAGGCAGAAAAAGGGAGGACTAATTATCTTTTATAATATGTTAATGATACCACGACCCTTTAGTTACAGTGGCAATCAATCGTGTACTTAATACTCACATTTTCATGACATTGTTCTCAATTCACAACAATCATTCATTTGTATTTCACCTTTAGTTTTTCGTTTGCATGCCCGCATGACAATTCGTGTATACAGACCGACGAGAGTCAATGCAATGTGATTTTTCGACCGATAGTGAAATCGGAACCAAGTTCTTAATAAGCGCACATCAACATTAATTATAGGAGTATGATTTTTATCAGTGTGCCTACTGTGTATGCATACTTATCTGACAGACGACGATATTAAAGTTTTATGGATATAACACACAAAATATCGTATGGATAGAATATAATAGTGACTACAACGAGAGAGTCCGAACCACTAATTAGAATGCTAATTATTAAGTGTTTGTAGGGGCCCGATTTGGTTTAAGAGCACCACAAATTGGAGAAGAGGTTGACGCTCCCCATGGCAAAGAGCAAATGCATGCAATGACCACAAATTCTAATTAATATGCATCAAAGATTTTGCCAAGCAGACTGTTAAAAAAGTTTTAAAAAAAGATTAAAATAACAAATATAAAAAAAAAAAAGATTTTGTTGACCTACTTTACTATATTCAACACCAAAGTGATTGTTAATAAATTGGTTCTCTTTATTCAGTTGCATAAAATGCTTTCCCCGCAGAACACAACGCAGCACCGCCATGAAAGCTGGATAATCGAAATGTCATTATAAAGATATGATGATGATGAACATGACCCACGAAAATGAGAAGTCGCACGTTGGTATGCTATTATAAAGATATGATGATGAATATGATCCCAATATGTTTATGATCTCCTCCACTGAAGAACCGACCAATACTTTCGCTCTTTTTGAATCCATTTTGATCGAACTTATAAGTTGGATCTTAATACTAAGGATGTTGAGATGCACACGTCGGCGTGTTTGTAGGCCTAGCCCGATCAACTGGCGTCGGGCATCGAAAAGACTTAATCGGTAAATATGGTGGTGGATCCATACAATACAAGCTCTTCATCTTATACTAGATTTTTAGGGTATTAAAATATCAGGTTTTGGCACGTATTAGGCTTTGCCCGTCTATTAATTGGGTCTACTCTGCACTCCCTTATGAGATCGAATTACTCAACATCATTTAATTTGTCTATGTATGCGAGCAGCACAAATGATACAAGTATCTTAAACTAAGATTAGCGTGTGATTTTCTAGGGATTGGCTGAGTGATTAAGAGTTTAGTTAGGATGTGGTAGACTTGGTGGTAATTATGGGATAACTATCCACAAAGTCTTAAACCTATTGTATAACAGTTAATTCAATCATAAACATTTCAATTGTGCTAATTTAGTCCTAAATTTTTTTCAAATTTTGCCAAATTAGTCCTAAAAGATAATTGGTCGAAAGGACTATATTGACAAATCGTTAAAAGGTTAAAGACCCAATTGGCTTAATTGAAAAATTTATGACTAAATTGACAAGTTGTAAAAAGGTTTAGGACTAAATTGGCACAATTGAAAAGTTTAGGACTAAATTGATCGTCGTACAGTAAATTTATGACTTTTTGGACAATTTTCCTGATAATTATTGATGGTCCAAGAGTTGAAACTTTTAAAAGCATAGTTCCAATGCTGATTCAAATCTTGGATCCGATGGTTGAAGCTTTAACCAATATTCAATAGCACAAGTATTTTCAACAGGATGGAATCATTTTTATGTCAATGCAATATGTGCTCTACCTCACCTTCACGCGTATAGAATAGAAACTTATAAAACGACGAAAGCCTCAACCCCCGGCGCGTAGCCGAAAGACCCTTTTGAGAACGACAATGGTTGACATCCACTAGCCAACAAAGAAGCAAAATACCTTATAGTGAAATGTGTGGGATGATGAGCTATACCACAATCCTTTTGTGCTCAGAAACATTGACCAATTCTGACTAAGTAATTACTGCTGAACGAGTCTTCGATTAGATCGTCAAGCAAGTCTAAGACACATTGATCGATGACTTGGGTTTCCATATGTGTAGTCAAATTTGGAACGTGAAACTTGCGCTATATCTAATTCATCAACTCCCTAAAATAAAAAAATACAACCTGCCACGGTGTAGCTGGTCGAGTGATTACGACTTCCAACTCTTAGATTGCGCGTTGGAATTGAACTCTCGATAGCAGCTGCACCAGCCAAACCATGCTCAGAAGGAGGAGAGTCATCAAACTTTCATGCCAATTAAGGCCGCTTTGTTGACCATGAGGATTATTTTCCGTTTCATAACCCAATATTTTCACACTTGTATAGTGGCACTGAGGCTGCTTTGTTGACCGTCGAGGGCTTAACCCGTCTCGGAGGACTATCCCTTTATTAAGTCGAATATTTTGTAATTGGTGTGAAATTTTTTTCTGACGACACTAAAATATTGTTATTTTAATTGCGCCTTACTGCTCTTTTACTTCAGCAAGAAATAAACAGGAATCTAAAAAAAAAGAAACGGTTTCACGGCAATAGGATGATAGAGTGGTGTAGAACTAGGACTTATTGTTGCTATAGTCGATTTCTCGCACCTAAATCAGGACTATAATACCATCACTGATGCAATCATCGTATCTAAATTGGACATAGTGATGCATGTCGTCCCATTGTAAATTTTTCTTGAGTAAGCAATATGATTATACTTGATTATATCAAGTTCCCCTAGGGTTATTCTAATAACCTGGGGATGCTCCCCCTAGGGTTGTTCTGGTTAACCCTAGGGATCATTGCTACTCTGGGGCGCCTCCGACCAACTCTATTAAGGCTGACCGGAGGCATATACGCCTTCTTTCACGTCTCGATGGCTGAACGACCTAGAGCTCCCCTATTCCTTGCCATTATTTTTTCCTCATAGGGAGGAGGGAGTATCCCCTTTGGGTTTTACTTCCCCTAAGACCTAAGAGAGAGATCCTGAGAGACGAAACATTTTAAGGACTTGCATAGGTCCTGAGTCCCTTATATCAAATCCTAGTTTTTTTTTTCCTTTTTTGTGCAAATAGCAACATGCAAGGGAGGGAGGAGAAACATTGAATGTCGACCAAAGGGAAAAGTGTTACGTCGAACTTTCCAAATCCCAAAAGTTTCGCCAGTGGAAGAACTTGGAGAACATGGGTATAGTCGTCTCCCAATATACCTTAGTGAGATGTCCCACACGAGAAGTACATGTGATTTTGAAAGGTCTCTTCTCTTGTTCATCATTGAGGTCCAAGAATTGAGGACGCTCGCCATGATTGCTCAGTGGAACAAAGGAAGCTCAAGATCTTCATAGGACTCGGTCTGATTCTCCATAGGACTTGGTCCATATGGATTTTTTGGTGCTAATAAGTTCATCGTGCCTTTTTAGCCACGAATAGATTGGGTGCTCATTCCACTGTCATCACTTCTTCTTTTTCTTGCCCTTTTTTCCGTTTTCTGTCGAATCTACAATGATTGACAAGAGATGTATTCCTTTCGCTTTGCAATCGCAAGTGTGGAAACAGATGAGGGATCTTCTAAAAATGGGGGCTTCACATGCAGCATCACACTAGCATATGATACTATGGCCACCAGTATCTGATGAAAAAGGATTTAGGTAAAAAGTATATAATACCTCCACATGTTGGGTGTATGCAAATAAAAATTGACATTTAAAAAAGTTTTGCAAAGTCACCTTATAAAGAAATATGTGAAGTTCTTTACCAAAAAAAAAAAAAAGAAATATGTGAAGTTTTAATTAATGAAAATAAATTATTAAGACAACATGAAAAACTTGTGTATATATACATGGAAAGGAAAAATATGTCAATATTTTAACTTGTTCTGGTAAGGTTGTTTATAAAACAGAAAAAAATTAAAATTTTTAATTGGAATGCATGAGAGCTAAAAAAAATTTAGTTATTTAGGCATCCATCCGCCGATAAAATATTTATAAAGTACTCGATAGTGGATATTTTCAAAAAGTGAAAAAAAGGAATGTAATTCCTATCAAGAGAATGTCCTCTTTATTGTATATAATAATAACGATAATATGGGAAAATTACAAATCAGTCGTAAACTTATTGTAAGTATGTTAATTCAATTGTAAGACTTTTCAATTTTGTTAATTTGAGTGAAATTTCAATGTAGTCTTTCGATTAATTTTTGTCTAAAATCTCAGACGTAGCAGCCCAATCACTGCCTATCCCACGTGGCACACCATCATGTTAGTGATTTACAGAGAAAATTGGCAAGAATGACTCCATTGGAATTTCGCACAAGGTTTAAGATTAAATTGGTAAAACTAAAAAGTTTATAATTGAATAAGCATTTGTACAATAAATTTATAATTGAGTGGACAATATTCCCAGAACAATATAGATAAGGAGCTAGTAAACAAGTCCTTGTAACATTTCTCTTTTCATTCTTCATCCAATTCGCACAATTATAAATTCTTGATTACATAGTTAAGGGGAGAAAATGATAATTGTGCATCTTGATTTTAATAGTCACTTGTCATAGACAAATTAAACATATGAACTGCTCCTTATCAAATCTGAAGTGGTACTTCCAATTCACTTATTTCCTCTCTTGCGTACCTTCCGATGCATATTCAACAAAATCCCTTTTTAGCATGGCAAAGATTTCACGGTTAAGTTAGTTTTCACCTTACATCACGTGAACTATGAAACAATGTAAACATCTCTTGATTGTTTACGCGCAGTTTTACATTGTCTCGTTCCCAACCATCATAAAAAGTGACTATAATAAGCTTTCTTATTACTTTGCTGGGGACAAAAAGATCAGACAATAACTTGGCTTTCGTATACATAAGATGAGACATCGGTTTTGACGCAACATCTGATGCTGCCGCAACGTCAAAATTAAACAACCGAGCTCGCTTTTAAGGAAGTGGTAACCACGGTTTCCTCAATTTTGTCTGCACTTTGACCAGGCAGATTAGACTTTGATTGCTGTATGATTGTGAAAAAGTGTACACAGTTTAAAGTAAATTATTGGACGGCGGCAAATGAGAGATTAAAAACTATAGAGGCCGAAGAATTTGGTGGCCGTACGACCTTGCATCTGTTTCCCACCAATGGGTTTTGACCTTTAATTTTTTATTAAACTTCGGAGAAAAACTTTGACTTTGTGACTCAGAATCATTTTGTCTTTCTTCTCCATGCCTGGTCGTTGGAATAGCATCTCGACGAGTGTGGCGCGTTCGGCGACTTGACTCATGCCTGGATGATTCTACGAGGCCTTACTTTACCATAGAAATAATTAAGCGACCGTTATTATTCTACTGTGAGATAATAATAGCATATTTTGAATTGTAAAATAATAAATAAATAGTAATTATAAATTATTGTGAAATTCAATTTTTCAAGAATTCATAGCTTGTAATATCATGTTATTCTCAAGATGGCTAGCAAAATCCGTTTTATTATCCATAGCTTTTCATCTAAAGCCGTAAGACTAAACTTGGGCGAGTTGAAGGAGTAAACCAAACAATCCTATGCTAGTCCACCTTAGGGTATCCCAAGCAAGCATTAGCAATGGACGAGGTTGCACCTTGACACATAAAAGACAACATTATCTAGCTTTTATCACAACTTTTTCTAATAAAGGGAAAGTGACACGAATGGTCAATGAAATTTGGCACAATGTGCAATGTGATCCATAATCTTTCGATTTATTCAATGTGGTCCTGGATTTTTTGTACGTATTTAATTTAGTTCCTGAACTATATGAAAATGTTTAATATTATCCATGAATTTAAATTAATGAAATAACAATATTGAAAATTTTCATTTAATTCAAGGACTAAGTTGAACACGTACCAAAATTTTAAGGACCATAGTAAATAAATTAAAAATTCAAAAATCACATTGCACATTGTACTAAAGTTCAGAGACTACATGGAACAAATTAAAAGTTCAAGAACCATATTGCACATTAAATTAAAGTTCATGGATCATTTGTATCATTATCCCATGTTCTAACCTAATATTGAGATAGATACTGGAATCTAAATAACTCTTTTAGGATGGTGCAAAAGCGGACCATGCGTGGGTGCCAATTGTGATGACAACACGTTTCACAAAAGGCTTAAGGCAAGGCCTAACTTTCTATATTTTCTTCCTCATATACTACTACTTTGCGCAACTAGTTGATCTAGACTATATGTAACACCTAAATTCTGAACTCATCTTATATCTATATGATCTTTTCTTTAAGAAATATGAGATTTTGACCAAAAAAAAATTTAAAAGTGGTATTTCAATTTGTCTTATGATCTAATCAAATGGCTTCTTAGGCTAATGTATGCATTTAAGCTGCTTCAAAAATCGCATTGGGGAATAATATAACAATTACAATATATATATTTTTCCCATCAGATAGTTCTTTTTATATCCAGACCTTCAAAGTTGTTTTTCATGCTAGCTAGTATGATATTGTCTAATTTTTGAGAGTTGAGGTATGAATCCACTCAATTTGTGAGGAATAAATAAACAAAATATATCCTCCTAAGTCCTAACATCAACTTATTATTATCTTCTAGGTAAACTTATCATTACCTAGAAGATAATAATTGAGTTGCAAAAGTGAATTTTTCACAAAACTAATCAATGAATGTTTGAAATTCTGGAAAAAGATGATTCATGTCTCTTTAACAGCACCTCCTAAAACTAAAAGTACTGATAATCTTTCAATAGGCAGTAGGGTTTATTTAGGATGACTTCAGCTCTTAATTTCTTTTTCCTATTTGTCAGCTCTTCAATTTAACTTCTATTTATCATAAAATATTAAAATCTCTTATGAGATACTAATATTAGTTTGTAGAGTCCCACAAAAAAAATTTCAGAATTTTTCGAGATATTTTTTTATGATCTAATTTTGAGGGAAAAGTTGTAAGAAGAAATAACAAATGTGTTTCTGTAAGTTTCAAACAAGCTCCTTCCCGTCCCTTTTTTTTTCTTTTATGGACATTCTTTTGAGGAATAGAAACAAATTAAACAGGAAAGCATCGAGCGAGAAAAATAAACAAGGGCAGAATTATTTTGGCTATATTATTTAAGAAAATATTTTCTTTTTTTCTTGTTTGAATATCTCTTATTTTAAAGTACTTATGTTGCTTATTTGACGACAGGTGAGGCTCTTTCTTTTTCTTCACCAAATCCTATGCATTCAGACTTCATTCTCAAAATCAATTCTTAGTCAATAATTGAATTTATATTTATAGTCAAAATTCCTCAACATAAAAGAGAAGAGAATAAACCACCCTACGAGATATGAAAAGGACGATTTTAGATTTATATTATAGTCAACATTTCATACATTTGATAAAAAAAAAGTCAACATTTATTATTTTATTAACTAATTAGCAATTCGTACATTAAATAGGCGATCAAATGTTCCTCCTAGATTTTTCAACTACACTAGCACGCAAAGGCAACACGAGCACATACATGCTTGGAGTCTAATGTTTTACTTGAATATATGCAACTTCGATATTGTAAAATATACATACGCTTCACACAAGTCTTCATCGGTGGCATCTTGAATAAACTACTACAAATGATTCTCATAAATTCTTACAAGAGAAGGAATCAAATTGTGGCTGTGGTTTTACGAAAATGACGCTCATGAAAATTTTTATGACCAAATTATTTTTACACATCAAAGTCTTAAGAAAATTCCTATTTCCTGGCATATCGCAAAACTTTTCCACGACCATGCAATTTATATATTTGATTTGACGCACGTAAGAAAAAAGAGCCAATGGCAAGAACTTCACCCGCCGAGTCTCCAAGCATGAATGTGTCGGTCAAAGGACATGACGTGGAACGATGTCATTGGTTGGGCCAGCTTCGAATTGCTGCTCCTTAGAAAAATAAAAGAAAAGTTGGGGGTTGACAATTCAATCGAAGAACTTAATTTCTGAAGGTATTTTGCTAGATTATAAAAGTCAATGACTATTTTCTATTAAAAAAGAGTTATGTCATGTTGTAAGATTAATTTATTAAATCAATTTTTTAGTTGATTTGGTGCATTGCAAGTAAGAATATGAATAAATATGTAGTATTTAACATCCAATTAGAGCAAGCTTACAGCAATCTTATTACTTTATTATGCGTATAATTATCTTGAAAAAGAGAATGATCTATGTCGAAGACCATCAAACACACAAATGCTCTTATATCCTTTTTTATAGTATAATTAGATACGTTCAGGACATCATTCATAAAATAAACTAGCATGATCATTATGTTATTTTTTGTCACATGAGGATATTTTCTGGAGAAAACCGAAGTTAAAGATTTTGACAACGACCAAGACGTGGCCGCGCCTTAAATTGAAAAACGAAAACCACTGTTTCTTTTCCAAGTTCCACATTAATGACCAGGACGAAAGGGTTCAAAGCCGTGGCAAGCTAATGGGCGGGTCAAAGTTCCGACATTTGGAGACGACCGTCCTTCGTCGCCTATAAATACCCCAATTCCATCCTCACCCTTCTCACCCAACATCAACACATCATCTTGACCTCGTGTAGTCTTTGCCTGCTCTACAGTCTCTTGTTTTCGTCTTCAGAGAGAGAGAGGGAGCGAGACTTGTCTTTAAGAGAGAGAGAGAGAGAGAGATGGAATATTTTCTTCAGTTGTCCAATCTTGTTCTATCAACTTCGGTTGTTTTTGTGCTGTTTGTTGTGTGGAGAGTGTCGTTCAGGTGCTGGATTTCACCTGCGAGAGCTTATCAGAAGCTCAGGGGAAATGGGTTCAAAGGTCCTTCTCCGGTTTTCCCTCTTGGGAACCTCATGGACATGCAAAAGGCCATAAAAGATGGCTCCTGTTCTGTGAACTCTAATGATGAATCTTTGAACGGCATCACTCATGACATTCACTCCACGGTCTTCCCTTACTTTGCTAGCTGGCAGCAATCACATGGTAAGTCCAAAAACAAATCTGTCACAGAAAAGTTCATTTTCATGAAGTTGGGTTGCCAATTACTTCTGTTGGTTTTCATTAATAATTTATGTGTTTTGATTTCAGGGAAGGTGTTCATTTATTGGCTAGGCACAGAGCCATTCTTGTACATTGCGGAGCCTGAGTTTCTGAGGCAAATGTCGAGTGGTGTATTGGGGAAGAGTTGGGGAAAGCCCAGGGTGTTCAAGAACGACCGAGAACCCATGTTCGGGAACGGACTGGTCATGACCGAGGGGGACGAATGGGTCCGTCACAGGCATGTCATCACCCCAGCCTTCTCTCCTGCCAACCTCAAGGTCTCTCTCTCTCTCTCTCTCTCTCTCTCTCTCTCTCTCTCTCTCTCTCTATCACAGCAGAGATGCGTACACACGTACGGATCTTTGGGGCTTTTGAATATGAGTGATAGCAACTCGTGGGAGTCACGTCAAACTTATTTCTTGAAAAGGAAATGTGTGTCACAAAATCTTTCGCAAGAATTACGGAGTGCATGTACACGTAAATTGTTTATCTCTAATTAGGTAAAGGAGGTGATTAGTTAGAGTTTACGTTTCAGAACAAAAGCACACTTAACTCAATTTGCACATAATTTGCTTGTACGACAGGGAATGTCAAGCTTAATGGTGGAATCAGCCAACAAGATGCTGGAAAAGTGGACAGCTCTCATAAACTCCGGAAAGCCGGAAATCAATGTCGAGAGTGAGATCATATCGACGGCGGGGGAGATCATAGCCAAGACCAGCTTCGGCATTAGCAACAACGATGGTAAGAAAGTTCTTGAGAAACTGCGAGCCGTGCAGGTCACTCTTTTCAAGACAAACCGTTTCGTGGGCGTGCCTTTCAACCAATTTATCGCCCCCAAACAATTCCTAGAGGCAAAAAGACTGGGAAAAGAAATAGACAACCTACTAATGTCGATCATCAATGATCGCAAGGCCAGCTTCGTGGCGAATAACCAGAAGGACTTGCTTGGGTTGTTACTCGAAGGGAACTACGGAAATGGAAAAGTAGGGAAGAGTTTGACGACGAGAGAGTTGGTGGACGAGTGCAAGACGTTCTTTTTCGGGGGTCATGAGACGACGGCGTTGGCTCTGTCGTGGACGTTGCTGCTTTTGGCCATGCATCCCGAGTGGCAAGATCAGCTCAGAGATGAGATCAAACAAGTGGTTGGTGATAAAAAAGAGATCGACGCAACCATGATTGCCGGACTAAAAAAGGTAAAAACACTATTCGAAATGAGAACCAATTGATGCACATTTTTGTACATAGAGCTAGTTTTATTTGCTAGTACCGTCAATTGCTCGATGTTGCTTAGATGATAATTCACATGGAAAAGGTCTGTGTCTGTGTTCCCGAAGTTGGAATAACTTCATGTTTCATAATGGGTGAATAGATTGGGGTAGAAAATATATAATCATTGGAGCATGAACATGGTTTGTTTTGGATGGAAAATTTATGTAGAACCTAGCTATGCAAAATATGTAGGTAACTGAAGCTGATTTATTCACAAAACAAAACGATTTAAAAAATGTCCTGAACAAATTTCATATAAAAGTTCTTAAATGTCCGTGTTCGGCTAGTGGGTCACCTTTCTTTTTCAAGAAAAGATGCTCTTCTCCTTTCCTTCTTTTGGCTTAATTCGAGGGGGCTGGTCAACGTTGATCCGCCATATTCATGGACGGAAAGGTTGAGACAAGCGTTGTGGCCACCAAACAATAGAACTTCGTGGCCTTGCAAATTGCCACGTGTCTGCATGTCATGCTTAAAATACATATCCATAAGCCAAGTGAAGCAGTCAGTGTCTATCTCGATAGGTCTATGCAAGACCCACATATGCACAAGAATTTTAGGACACTTGCCATAACCCCTGATGGTTTGACTAGTGCTCATACCCCACCAACAAACCGCTTTTATGTTTCTCACATGACTTTTCAATTAGTAATGTTATCTTTACTTGTGATTAATTGCAGATGGGATGGGTGATGAACGAAGTTTTGCGATTATATAGTCCGTCGCCGAACGTGCAAAGACAGGCACTAGAGGATATTAAAGTATATGATATGGTGATCCCTAAGGGAACAAACATGTGGATTGACGTGGTGTCGATGCATCATGACCCTGCTTTGTGGGGGGACGATGTGAACCAATTCAAGCCGGAGCGGTTCAAGGAGGATGCACTCTACGGCGGGTGCAAGAACAAGATGGGATTTTTGCCATTTGGGTTTGGAGGGAGAATGTGCATTGGTCGGAACTTGACCATGACGGAGTACAAGATTGTCTTAACCCTAATTCTCTCCAAGTTTTCCTTCTCTGTTTCACCAAGCTATTGCCACTCTCCTTCGATTTTGCTCTCTCTTAGACCTTCCCGAGGATTGCCTCTTATAGTAAAGCCTCTCTAGGATAGTCAGCATAATACTACTTCAGGTTTAAGAGTAACAATATACACCATTATAATGTAGAATTGATGTACTTGTATCTAAAGAGGTTTCACGATGAGTTTTTTTTTTTTTCACTGGGGGGGGTGGGGGGGCTGGGGGTGGGGAGGCGCTTGAGCCTTGATGGTGTATACTAGCTCGCTCATGAGTTAGCCAAATTTATTCATACATAACATAATATCACTCATCGATTTATCTCGTATTATTGTCCATTTCTTTAGCATGTCCAATGTGACTACCAATCATCTCCATCTCTCATTAGCTTTTTCATAAAAAGAGCTAAAAGTGCCCACAAACTCAGATAATCCAGCAGCTCATTTATTACTTGCTTCGGCCCTCTTTCTTCTTAAAGGCTCGAAAGATGATGGTGGCGATAAGTTTAGACTTGCACAATTAGTTGCCTCAGCATCATGATTCTCACCTTCTTCATGGTCTAGAGCCACATGAGCTTCTAAAGGGTCTTCACTGAGATTTTCACTGGCAAAAAGGTGAGATAATAGCAAAATCATTGTGATCCATAACGAAGGAGGAAAAAAAAAAACAGAAACATCAAACAAGAACGAACTAGCAGGTAAGACAATAGCAAAATCATCCAAAGTCACGTCAGAATCAACAATATAGAAAGTACACAAACCATTAGAAAGATTGGTGAAAGGAATGAAATAATCAATAATATAACATTGAAATCAATGTTAGCAACCATAATATATTTTTTAGTCATCAAAATCACATGGGAATCAATTTCCCTTTTAGTTTCATCAGTTGTCTCTTACTCTCACATTGGTTCTTTTTTTGTAGTAATTCGAATTTTAGCCGGATGTAGCAGCCCGGATCACCTCATGTACGTATTCCTTTTTATTAGATGTATCCAATCCAGACAAACGGCATTAGACGAACAAAAAAGAAAAAAAGAAAGCTGCCAAATGTCTCCAAGAACCAGCCTCAAAATTCCTACAAGGGTTCAAAACCTGAACCATTCTCCTTAAGTTGATGAGCATCTTTCGAACTCTCCCTCTACCTTTCTAGGTTTGGTGTTGATTAAGGTTTCTAGCTACAGATTCATCCACAGGAAAAAGAACTGCATTATGGCAATTCCCCTGGTAATAGTTGAATTATGCTAGTTCTCACCCCTTACTACCTCTAGGATCGAACTTCTTGCCTAAAATAAGGTGGTCATGTTTGCCAGAGTCCTTTGTTCTGAAGTTCCGTTTGCCAATGTGAGGACCTTTTTGTGGGCATCAACCGCTTAAAAAACTAAACTATAAACGGTAAAGAAGACTACTGCAGTATTCCATAACCACTAAATCGACAACGACAAGAAATATAAACTGGTTACAACGATTTCAATGAGATAGATAAGCTAGGGAATGCGAGATGTCGTAACAGATAGAAAGTAAGAACAAAAATGGATGCATTTATGCTAATTAATGATGTATAAATTGGAGGAGTCAAATCGTTATACATCAAGAGGAAGCATAATCATTGACCTTCGTGAATTCGAAAAGTAGTGATTCGACTCTTGCCGCTTTTGTGAAACTTGGATGTGTACGAGCTACAAGGGAGAAAGAGAGTATTGGGTTTATGGAAAATAGCATACACGAGAAATCTTATACATCTTTATCATGCTAGGATTATGCACACAAATACAATGAAATAGAGAGTAAAGATGAGAAAAAGAAATCCAGATACAAGACTTTATCATAATTCACTCTTAAACTGGGTTTACATCTTGTAGAAAATTTCATTATAGTTAGCACCTATCTCCTTTTAGTTACAACTCTCAATTACAAGAAAAAAATATTATAATTATATATATGTGGCACAATAGTTATTCATGGACCTAAGCCCAAACTATAAAAATCTTATGGCGGCTCGGGGCCGATGCCCCCACAACCCTCGTTCGCTTGGTAAATACTTCACATGTTTTTTTAGACCCAACACAGTTGTACGCCATTCAAACTTTCCTACACTCACTGCCTTGGTAAAAAAACTTGCACTATTCACCTTGTGTTAACTTTCTCTAGCGCTACAATCTTCTGTTCCACCTTATCTTGGATGAAGTGACATTGTATGCTAATGTGCTTTATTTTTGTGTGAAATCCAAGATTCTTAGCCAAGAATATAGCACTCTGCCTATCACACCCAATCTTCACTCCTCCTTGTGTAAAACCAAGCTCTTTACATAATTTGCACATCCAAATCACTTCCTTAGCAGCACAAATAAGAGCCATGTACTCTACCTCAATAGTAGATAAAGCAACCGTGCTCTGCCTCTTGTTCATCCAATTCAAAATTCCGCCAAATAAGGAAATAACAAATTTGTTGGTTGACCTCTTGCTATCAATGTCACCTCCCCAATTAGCATCCACAAAGCACTTCAGTTCTAATGCTTGATGTCCCTTTGAGCTTTTTATGCCCTATTTGAGACTAATTGGCCCATTTATGCTTTTATTTGAAGCAATGTTCACTTGAGCTCTCTTTCAAGAAAATGACCCTACTTTAGGTCCTTATTTATAATTTTCCTATATAAGTGGAAGGCTTCAGACCTTATAATTGAATACCCCACAATATCCGCATGCAAGTGCACGATTTTGGCATACTTAGAAAGGTTGTATCCTTTTGAAACGGTATGTCTATCCATAGTACACTTTCAAAAGGATGTAGAGGAATATCCGTTCAAACATAATTTTTCACTATTATAAATTCAATGTTTTCGGTTCAATAACTTTCACTTTTCAATTTTCTTTTCTTTCTTAAAATACAATATTTATTCTCCAATTATTTCCTTTTGAGAGTCCTTAAAAAAATACCAAAATTGCTATATGATATTCTCATTTTTAAACTTTATTGTATCCTGGAAGATTTTTGTCAATAATCATTTGCAATCTTGTGGAGCAAATAATTCCTTAAAGACAGTGCAATTATGCCTCAAAGTCTGATTCCATTCTTCCTAATTAATTTTTCTAGCAACCATTAAGTTAGTGCTCCTGAGTTAACAATGAAGCCAACCGATATATATGTATCAAGTCTAAAAAGGGCAAAGGAATTTCTTCGTTTTCCATTCTGGGGCAAGACTTTAATCTTCAGCTGCTCGGAGTCACGAGTCCAAACATGACCACTCGTTCGAGGTGGTATTCACTTTGTTCATATTAAAGGCATAGCATCTTCGTAAATCTCTAGTTTTTACGGTTCAGCTTAATTCCAGCATTCTCGTTATGCCATTTGATCTTCACAAGGTACTTTTCAGTAGGAAACCATGAGATTTAATATTCCGTTTGTTTTGCGGAAAATGAATGATTTGGAAAGTATTTTCCTAAAATGATTATTTATTTAACTTACAAAAATGAATGAACAAAAAATATTTCCATCGTCCATAAAAATGCATAAATATAAATTGTTGCCGATAATGAAAATATTTCTCATTGGTTAATTAATTCGAACAATATAAGAGATCATTTTCCACAAAACAAACGGATTCTAGATACATAAAAAAACATGTGCATATATCTCACAGAAATCGTTGTGGAAAACGTCCCTAAGGCGGAAAACTCCGTGGATGACTGCTAGAGTTTGTCTAGTTTATTTTCTTAAGGTGTCGAATGGACTTTGGTGCTTGAATGTGCGAGAGAGCACTCTATGGTCAATAGTTTTCCATTCACGGGAAGGGGAGAATTGGTGAAATGACAAATCTTTTTCTATCTTTACGGAGGCTGGACTTGTAAAACTGAGTCTCAGCATGTTTTGAACTCTGAATAGAATTTGACAGAAGAATGCCTTGGAGGCGTGGTCATTGCATAGCTGGGTCTAAGTATCTTAAGATAATCAAAAGTGGGTCGTCCGATGTGCATTTGACTTATGCCCTTATGCTTTTCTAAATTAGCGGGCAAGAAATGACACCGATGCGACATTTAGGGAGTCCAAATTTTTGTGCCATTGTGGATCATTATTCAGCCAAAGATAAGTATGGACGGTTCCTGAGTTCCGCTAGTCGCCCGAATCATACACGATGTTTTTCTTTCCAAGCATTTATGTCAGCTTTCCATTATAAAACTTGCTTAATAGTCCTGATGCACGCGAGGAAAATTAAGAGGTGTGGTGCTTTATTGCTCAAGTAGTCATGTATTCTACCGCATAGGAGACTGTGTCACAACTATCAAAACTATAATAAGACAAAACGAAAATGACAATTGGATTGTTTAACTTGAATGTCCTATCACTCTCTTCATTAAAATAATAAATGAAATTGATGGTTTGTAATTTTATCATAGATCATACTATATGGTGACTATAATCATAGCAATCATATTAAAGTTAATAGTCATTAACTAGATTCCTTTAGATATTTCTTTGTTCTAAATATATCAATTTAGTAATTTAATAGTTGTTATCTTATGATATCATTAATAACAGTTAAGTAATTACTATGTAATTACATATTTTAGATTACATACTATCATCAAGTTATGATATAATGTATATTATTAAATAATTAATATGATAGGTGAATCCTAAATTCTTCATTAAATGCTTATTATGATAAATATCACCCCACCATCGATAAAAGGGAGAGCTAGCAACAGAGAAGGTTATTTTGGAAATACCTTCTTTCATGAAGGGATACCATCAAAAACTCTAAATTATGTTCATTTTGATACTAATATCCCAATTTTTATATCATCAAATCCCCCAAATTTGTACTAATGTGACAGAAAATACACTTTGTCTACCACAAGAAAAAAATCATAAACTTTGCCCACTATCACACTGGCATCCGAAACTTTTTTATCATGTCACCAATACATGAAACTTGTTACAATGTGACAAAAATTTAGGATTTTTTGCACAATAAAAAGTTGGAACATTAGTATCACAGTGAACATAATTTAGGGATTTGGGTGTTACAATGGGCATAATTTACACGGCGCTACTAAGTGTCGCGACCTAAAAAAATCATGTTTTCGATCTTAGGCTATTGGATTACTAGATCAATTAAATTAACTAACCTAGCTCGAGTTCTCCCAAACTCTACCAAATCGCAACTTAGGTCCAATTATGAGCATGCAAATATTTTCAATGGGAGTCGCCACTAATCATTTAAGGTAGGTTGATTAGAAACCTAAATAAAATAGCGGGAGTACTATTTTATTTCTACGAACCAGAAATTATGAATTCGGGGACTTGGTTACGCTAGATTCCCTAACGCCCTTTCGGTACCAATTTCAAGAAAAATACCCAATTTGGCAATTTTGATAAATCCCGACTTAGAGTTTAAAGATGCAGAAATTTTTATTTTCGCTTATTTAAATGAAAACTAACATATATGTAATGACGTGCAAAAATTGACATGCGATTAATGTAACATAACATGCAAATTATATGTCATGCGATGACGTGACCTATTTCTAATGACGTGCATATTATTATTTTTTTTTTGTATTTTTTAATGAAATTCGAAATTAAAAATGCCAATTATCTAAACATGCAATTTTAAACTAAAGAAATTAACCTATTCTAGAGTAATCTTTTGGTTTTTTTTTTTTTTAAAAAAAATCAAAATTCGAAATTAAAATCAAGTAAAAAAATATATAACCGCCAAATCTTTCGAATTAAGTTTCGATCTGAAGCCTGACAGATCGATCCTAAAATTCGAAATACCCGCTATGGAAATAACTCTATCTAAAGCCTGATAGATAGATTTATTTTCACGTGTGCGGTTGCGGATTAGGAAATTTTCCTAATCGATCACATCTTGAAAAATTCTCGATATCTTAAATATCTTGGATATATTCAAAAGATTTTGAAAATTCTAAATTTATCCAAGTTTGAAAAGTAATAGATATCTAAGATTTCAAAAAAAGGAATAAATCCTAATTGAAATAATGCTTATTATCTAAATATGCAAGATTAGATATCAATAAGCACAAAATAGGCAGCAAAATATTCGAATCGAATCAGGATAAGATAATTACCTGATTTGCAGATTTTTTTCCAAATTTGATTCGTCTCGAGATCGGACTCGGGATTTGCGAAGCGGGATGGTGATCGACGGCGGGCACGGCGGCGAGCGCAGGCACGAGGACGGTGGTTGTGCTCGATGGTGATGACAACTCAGTGAGGACTTCACGGTACGACCAAGGAGCTCTCGACTCGTGGCCAACTTGTTGTGGTGCTCGGCAGAAGAGAGATTGTCACGGTGGTGTTCGGTGTCGCCTTGGTGATCAATAAAGATATATAAAAAAAAACGCTAGTGGACGATTGGCGTTGACGAGCAGCAGCAAACGGCCCCTGGACGCAATGTTATGAGTACTGCTGCAGTGGAACCGTCTCCCAATTGTGGAATTTTTTTTGGATGACTTCTCTGTGCGTCGAGACCAAAAGGCTCTTTTTCTTTAATGTAGAATTGTTGCTCCCCCTTTGGCGTTTCCTCACTTGCAGAGAAGGGACTCTCCCTTTTGTCTTTTCTTTATCCTTTGACTTTTCTTTCCTTCTACCTTCAATTGTGCTCCTCGCCGCTGTGCTTCCTATGGGTGCCTCCACTTTCTTTTCTCTCCACTCACGATCTCTCTCGGCCGTGTATAAGAATTGTGTGCTCTAAAAAATTCTGATCTTCTGCCCTTTAGGAACCCCCCATAAGCATGTATTTATAATGAAAACCTAGGTCAATTAGTCGGGCTTTTAGTCCTAACGGGCTTAGGTTTAGGCTTTAATTTAATTTAATTTAATTCTACGTGGACTGAATTAATTCGGGCTTTTCTTTGATTAAGCTTGATGGGCTAATTTAAACTCAAATTAAAACAACCAAGCCCTTTTACGTGTGATTTTCGGCCCATGCTTTTCGAGTGAACCGAGTCTCGTTCGATGCCCGAGCTCGATTCACGTAATGAATTTTAAGCTCGCTTGTCACCGCTGATCCGATGCGGAATGCAATTAATCTAAATGAACCTAAACTATATGTTATGCAATTTTAATATTTTTGTTTAGGGGTTAAAATTTAATCCCTAATTTTCTATGCAATTAACCACTAAATGATGTGCTAAAATTTAGGTGTCAACAGCTGCCCCTCTTTGAATGGAAGCTCGTAGAGGTTTCGCTCAAAGACTGAAACCTAAATTTAGACCATGCAAAATGATGAATGATTTTTTTTTTTCTTTTTAAATGTAATGATGCGTGATATGCAAACAATAAGGAACGTATGCTAAGGCTTCTCACTTCGTGTAGAGCGGTGAAAGAGTCTTACATACGGATCGCACAAAAAGCGTCTAAGTGAGGGAAAGCTTTATAATGCTATGAGCTCCCTCGATCTCCAAACTTCTAGTCCACTGGAAGTAAGGTTCTCGAGGTACAGAATTGCCTATTTGTTACCTGTAGTTTCCTACAGATGCGAAATAGCACATGATATGAAGAAAGAATGGGACGTGTTGCCTATACCACTGGGCAATCACGAAAAGGATCATGTCACCTCTTCCATTGGGCGGGCATGAGGTTTTTTGTGCCATCTATTCCACTGGGTGAACACGAAATGAGAAACTATGCTGCCTGTTCTACTGGGCAAACATTTAAATGGGGTGCGTTGTCTATTTCACTGAACAACACAAAATGAGAAACTATCCCGCCGCGTACTCCACTTGGCGAACATGAAATGGGGTGTTATGCTACCGCGTACTCCACTTGGCAACATAAAATGGGGTGTGCCATGTACTCCACTTGGCAACACCAAGAGATGGGGTGTGCTTCGTACTCCACTTAGCAACACCAAGAGATGGGGGTGTGCTTCGTACTCCACTTAACAACACCCAGAGATATGTCACCTATTCCACTTGGTAAACATATGAAAGAGATAATTTCTCCTATTCCGAAGGGAGAAATAATGAAGAATAATTAGTAGACGTACCTGAATTCTTCTTATGTTATGGGAGAGCCAATTGCAATGCACCTGTTCTTTACCTGAGAAAAGGTTAAACTAGCACATGCGCAGGGGCAAAGAAAACATTTTTCAAGAATCTGCTTGCATTACCAAGCTTCACTAAGGAATTTATCAATAAGAACAACAATTCCGTCCTCCTGACAATTTGATCACATTAGCATTACTAAGCTTCACTGGGGAATTTATCAATAAGAACAACCATTTCGTCCTTTTGACAATTTGATCACATTAAATGAGAGACATTTAATCAGAAAGAACTTTTCACTCGCTCTCAATAAAAGGCTTTTGACCCGACCTTTGATGCGGGTATAAGAATCACTCGAACTCTCTTCATCGTGCTTGACAATGGTTCGGATATTCTCACAATCAGTATAACTTGGCCAACCTGAGAGGTCATTATAAGGACTGAAATGAAGGCCTGGTCAATGGCTTAGCAAAAGGGATTCTTCGAGAGTAATGGCTTTGAAAGAAATGATATCACCAGCTGCTCCGGGTTTACAAGTCAGGAATGCTGCAAAAAATGAGATAGAAAAATCTTGCTCGCACTTATTCGAGCAACATTTATAAGCATTTGAAATTCTACGTTAACTCAAGTGCCCTATTCTGAAGAGACTTCGGTAAGGGTTGTAATGTAGATTCGGGTAGGCTTGAAATGAATGGCCTATTTCCATCAAATGGGGTATTATGAACATGAAAATTGGTGATCATCCAATCATGCTACTGGTACCATTGATCTATTTCTAGCAATTGCTCCACAAATGAACCTTCAAATGGTCTCTTCCTTGAAGAATGATATTGCATATTGACTCAGTTTTCACCAAAGCTTTTCTTTCTCTCATCATTTTTACTGGCATTGGCCTTGCTTTTACCAGGCACACTGCTTTTTCATGCCCCCTAGTTTTTTTTTTTTTTTTTTTTTTTTTTTTGACCTTTGACATATACTGTCTATAATGCATACATTGGCCAGCCACACTTTGGCTTGTTTTGACTGAATGACTAACATTTGGAATCTCAGGGTCTTCATTTTCCATTGACGCTCCGAATATGCTGTGTGGATAGCGATGGTTTTTACTTTGCCCCAGTGTGAGGGATGATAACCAATTAGGTTCTTATGAAATGAAATTGCAGGCTCAAGTGGGTTAAGCAATGGATAAAGTGTGTAGGATAGCGAAAGAAATGCTCTTCGTCATATCTAAGACACTCAAGCTAACACAGAATTTGCATGCAGTAAATATACTTGAAGATTGATACAAGTGAAAGCAAGAAAATTCCATCCATTTTGAACTTTCTAAGAAATTGCCCCAGTATGGGGTTGTTCCTGACAGGGGTAACAAATGAAACTCCGTTCAAAGGGTTAAGCAAATGATAACCTGTAGTGTTTAGATAGAGGAAATGAATGCCTCTCATCATTTTGGTCGTCATACTTTTCGTGAGATAATCCTTTACCTTGTCAGCACGGAATTTTCACTCAACTCGCACTGGGGATTATTATTCAGGACGTGTACGGAAATGGCTTGCCTTTCGTCATCTTGAAGTCTCTCATGCAATATGATCACTTCATTAGGACAGAAATGGATTGCCAGATCAAAAGCTTTCCTCAAACAAAGCTTAGTAACATGAATTGATTCATGAAATTCAATTTGAGATAAAGTTAGAAGGAGTACAAATCAAGTGTAATACTTCTTCACAGAATCAGAATTAACTGGACTGGAAAAAACACGACCATCCATCTCGGCCAAAATCAAAGCACCTCCTGGAAGGACTTTCTTCACAATGTACGGGCCGCCATAATTTGGAGCAAATTTTCCTTCTGCAAGAGGAACTATCGGCAATAATTTCCGTAGGACAAGGTCGCCTACCTGAAAATGTCGAGGCTTGACTTTCTTGTTGAAAGATTTAGCAACTCGTTGTTGGTAGCACTGGCCATGACATATAGCTCTAAGCCTTGTCTCATCAATCAGGTTCAACTGGTCTAATCTCTGCTGGATCCAATCTGCTTCTGACAATTGTACCTATGAAAGAATACGTAACGAAGGAATTTCAACCTCAACAGGTAAGACTGCTTCCATACCGTACACAAGAGAATATGGAGTTGCCCCTGTAGATGTCCGGATAGAAGTCCGATATGCCATAAGTGCAAATGGTAATCTATCATGCCAATCACGATAGTTCTCAGCTGTTTTAGCCAAAATTTTCTTGATATTCTTGTTGGCTGCTTTGACCGCTCCGTTCATTTGCGGACGATATGGAGAGGAATTCATATGCTTGATCTTGAATTCCTTGAGCAGATCATCCACCAATTTATTATTTAGATTCGACCCATTATCAGTAATTATGGTCTCAGGTGCACCATATCGAGCAATGATGTCTCGACGAATGAACTTCACCACATTCCGTGCCGTCACTGACGTATAGGACATAGCTTCAATCCACTTCGAAAAATAATCGATAGCGACCAGGATAAACCGATGTCCGTTTGACGCTTTAGGATTGATTGGGCCAATCACATCAATGCCCCACATAGAGAATGGCCATGGTTCAGACATCTGATGCAATTCATTCGGGGGAGTATTAATCTTGTCACCATGGATCTGGCATTTGTGACAACTTCGGACATGTTGAATGCAATCACTTTCTAAAGTGAGCCAGTAATAACCCATCCTCATTATCTTCCTTGCTAGCATATGACCATTCATGTGCGGACCGCATACTCCCTCATGTACTTCTAGCATCAAATGAACAGCCTCGGTTGAATCAACACACCTTAATAAGACCGAATCATAGGACCGCTTGTATAGACATTCTCCGCTCAAGAAGAACTTTGACGCCATTTTCTTGATATACTTCTGGTCAGATGCGGTACTTTTGTCAGGAAATTCTTGTGTTTGAAGATATGCCTTGATATCATGATACCACGGCTTGCCGTCAGACTCTTCTGTCGTAGCCATGCAATAAGCTGGTTTCTGTAAAACCTCTATCTTTAAAGGTTCAACTTCTAACCCACTTGTCACTCGTAGCATTGCCGATAAAGTAGCCAAAGCATCGGCAAAATGGTTTTGAGTCCTTGACAAGTATTCAAACGAAATGTCTTCAAACTCTTCCACTAACTCCTCTAAATAGGCATGATAGGGCTGCAACTTAGCATTCCTAGTTTGCCACTTACCAACGGTCTGAAGAATAATGAGGGTTGAATCCCCGAACACCTTAAGTCGAGCTACTCCCATTTCGATAGCGGCTTGTAACCCGATGATGCATGCTTCATATTCAGCGATATTGTTCGTGCAAGGAAATATCAATTTTGCAGCCACTGGATAATGTTGACCGCCTGGGGATATTAAAACGGCCCCGATACCTGATCCTGATAAGTTTACGGCCCCATCAAAATACATGGTCCATACATACTCATCAATTGGCATGACTCTATCCTCTAACGGACCCAAATCCTCATTTTTCCCAGGATTTTCGGCCAGGACATCAGCAATTACTCGTCCTTTGACTGATTTTTGAGACAAGAATTGAACATTGAATTCTGAGATGAGAATCTGCCATTTTGCCAGTTTTCCAACCAAAGCGGGTTGATTGAGCAAATATTTGATGGGATCACATTCTGTTACAAGCAATATCTGATAATGCAAAGTGTATTGCCTCAACCTGTGTAGCACCCAAACTAGTGCGGCGCACGTTCTTTCTATTTCAGAATAGTTCATCTCAGAGGCGGTAAACTTCTTACTCAAATAATAAATTGCACGCTCTTTTCCATCCTCTTCACTTTTTTGAGCAAGCATAGCTCCTAAGGATTCACTGTGGATCGTAAGGTACAGTGTCAGAGGTTGCCCCGGTGTCGGCGGAACAAGCACCGGCGGATTCATCAAGTAGTGCTTAAGCTTGTCAAATGCCTGTTCACATTCTTCATCCCATCTAACCAGCGCATTCTTCTTGAGAAGTTTAAAGAAAGGCTTTGCTGTCTCGGATAGTTGAGAAATAAATCTGGCTATATAGTTTAGCCTACCCATTAAGCTACGAACTTCCTTCACCGAAAAAGGAGATTTTATTTCACAAATGGCCTTCACTTTTAACGGGTCAATCTCAATTCCTTTGTTACTAACAATGAAGCCGAGTAGTTTGCCAGAGGCTGCCCCGAACACGCATTTTTCCGGATTAAGGCGCAATTTGAACTTGCGAAGCCTGTTGAATAATTTCATTAAGGTTTCTATGTGATCTTCTCCACGCCGAGTTTTTGCAATCATGTCATCAACATAGATCTCAATCTCATTATGCATCATGTCATGGAACAATGTGACCATTGCCCGCTGGTAAGTTGCTCCGGCATTTTTGAGACCAAAGGGCATCACCTTGTAGTGAAATGTCCCCCATGGAGTGGTAAATGCTGTCTTGAACTTATCATCCTCATTCATCAAGATCTGATTATAACCTGAGAAGCTATCCATGAAGGAAAATAGTTCGAACCCGGCTGTGCTATCCACAAGCATATCAATGTGTGGGAGTGGAAAATCATCTTTAGGGCTAGCTTTGTTCAGATCTCGATAGTCAACACATACTCGAACCCGACCATCTTTCTTCAATACCGGGACTATATTAGCGACCCATTCTAAGTATTGGGTAGTCTCAATAAATCCCACGTCAAGAAGTTTCATGACCTCTTCCTTGATCTTCTTTGCTAGCTCTGGCTTAGCTCTTCGTGGCCTTTGCTTTACGGGCTCAATCGAAGGATCAGTCGGTAGACAATGTTCTACGATCGATCGATCGAGACCCGGCATGTCAGTATAAGACCAGGCAAAGATGTCTTGATAATCCTTCAACAATTGAGTCATGCGTTTAGCCACATCTTTAGGGAGGCATGCCCCAATCTTCACTTCTCTAGGATTCTCCGTGTCGCCAAGATTGATCACCACGGTTTCTTCAACAGTTAGAGGCTTGGATTTCTCATGGGTTTCCAAGTTCCGTTGTATTTCTTCATCATTCGGATCAGAATCGTCTAAGTCATCGGATTGATTTGCATCACATATATGAGGATCCATGATTCCCGACCCTTTGCATGCCTCAAGATTAGTCCTGAAACATAAAAGAAAGGGATCAAAAAGACAAGACAGGGCTTAACTACATGTAATTTTCAAAAATTGATCATTGCTTTTTGAAATTCATTTTGCTTTCAAAGACCTCGAGACGAGAATTCTTGAGAAGCCCAACCCTCAGTTCTTACCGTAGATGACAAATTTTTTCAATCATTGGTTATCGTCATCGGGTTGGTTTGGGGTACTTCAACAAGATTCAAAATAGTAAAAACTTCTGTAATTTTATTGATATCGAATCAATGAATTACATCTTATTGGATTGAAAGACCTAAGTGCAACATGAATTGAAATGAAAATCGAAAACAATAAAGATTCCCACGCAGGGGAGATACGAAAACTAGAAATAATTACTCTTGAGGGCCAGCGCCCATCCCTTTAAGTGGTCCTTCAGTGATTGCACCAATGGAAGTCTCAGCAAACCAACCAGTGAGGTAGGGTATACCATCATTAAAGTCAAAGTCCACCACCCTCGATTCCGGCTTCTTGAAAATACAAGGTGGCTGGTCATCCTCAGAATCATCAGACAAACTGACCAAAATCGCTTTACCATGTTTCCTGGGCGAGTCAGTTAGGGCTGGTGGCGACTTAGGAAAGATAAGCCCGAGATCATCCTCAGTAGGGCTCGATTTTAAATGCTCATATCCCCCGACTACTCCAGTTGAGCGAAAGATGTGATCAATAGGAGGTGGTAAGGGACTTTGACTTACTCCTATTTGGCCTCTGTAACAACCAAGGTCTTGTTCGCGGCTTCGAGGCCCATGATATCCCAAACCAGCCTTGTGGGATTGTCCATTTGTCTCAATTGGGACACGAATGCCTTGACCTTCCTTTCCAAGACCCTGTCCTGGCTCAAAACCATTACCGACCATGACCTTGGCCACTATGATAGCTGCATTAGAAACTTCTGGAGCCGGCAACGGCATATCAGAGGAAACTTGAACAACTCGAACTATCTCAAATGAATGATAGCTATCCTCCTCAACATGATCGGGCTCCATGTATGGGACCGATGTCGCGTTGAAGATTCGGTGATCTTCTTCTCCATAAATTGTAACCAACTTTGCCTCAGCGACAAACTTGATCTTCTGATGCAAACTGGAGGGCACTGCACCTGCATTGTGGATCCATGGCCGCCCTAACAAAAAATTGAAAGCAGAAGGGATATCCAGCACTTGAAAAAGAATATCGAACACCGAAGGTCCGATTTGCAGCTCTAAGTTAATCTGGCCTATCACATCCTTCTTTGCTCCATCAAAGGCTCGAACAGAAGTCTTGGCTGCTTGCATGGTAGATGGCTTAATGCCTAGCTTTTTTAAGGTAGCCAACGGGCATAAATTCAAAGCTGACCCGTTATCAACAAGCACCCTAGCCATGTGAGTCTCCTTGTACTTCACTGATATATGAAGCGCTTTATTATGACCACGTCCTTCAACTGGGATTTCCTCATCAGAAAATGCTACTTGATCCTTGAGGAGGATCGTCCCGACAAACCCCTCTAACTTATCTTCTTCAATATTTTCGGGCACATGAACCTCACTCAAAACCTTCATAAGAGCACTCCGATGCTTCTCTGATGTCTGAAGAAGTTCCAACAACGAAACTTGTGCAGGCAACTTTCTTAACTGATCAACCACGCTATATTCACTAGCCTTGATCACAGCTAAGAATTCCTTCGCTTCTTTCTCGGCCACTGGCTTGACAGGTGAATTATCAGCATAAGTTCGCCCCGATCTTGTTATCAGATCAACATTGTATGACCATGGAACCATCTTGTCACTTTCATAAGCGTAAGGCTGAGGTGATGCCAGCACCGATACTTCAGAAGCATAAGGTATAACGATCCCGAGGTCATCATCAGAGGCATCCTCAAGAGGGGGCATGTCAATTAGCTCAGGATCCAACTTAACTTGTTCATCGGTTAGCATTGCGAGTTCTTCATCCCAGTCAATGATGACCTGAGATATAGTAGCCACCACCCCGAATTCATCAGCCATCCCAATCATTCCCTCTCTTACCAACTCATCCACCTTCTTTTCTATTTCACCGAATGATACCACTTCACCGGTTGAAACATAACCAGCTCGGACTAAAGCGTCGAACATATCTTCAAAAGGGACCCTAAAGTCTTGAACTTGCTCGACTGCCGGGCCAAGGACAACATTTGCACTGCTCGAATGATCAGGAAGTGGATTGTTCTGCACATTGGGCTTACCAGCTGGCTGTAGTGTAAATGCTCCAGTCTCGAGTAGATCCTGTACTCGATGTTTGAGTACTTGGCAGTCGTCTGTCGAATGTCCCACCTCACCTCTATGGTAATCGCATTTCTTCGACGGATCGTATCGTGCAAAGCCGGCAGCGTTAGATCTTTGTGGCTCCGAACTCAGCAAATTCTTCTTCCTTAGCACCGCTAGTACCTGAGATAACGTTCCAGGAAGTGGAGTAAATTGGCGAGTTTTGCGCTGCGGGCGTGGGTCCTGCCGGCCTTGCTGCACATAAGAGGTCGGCTGCTTGGTGGTAAATTGTAGTTTCGGGGCCTGCGCTGGCATCTTCTGTACATAAGTCATGTTGACTTCAGGGGCATGCTCTTTGTCTTTCTTACTAGCAAATCTCTTGCCTGATGAACCCGACTCACTGTACCATCCTTTCTTGAGCCCAGACTCAATCTCCTCACCCATGGCTATCAACTGGCTAAAAGATTGGACGGCCGTCACTAACATTCGTGAACGAACCGGCTGCGGTAGAGTGGACACAAACAACTTCATTAAGTCACGTTCTGAGGGTTCGGGCATGATCTGTCCCGCCATGTTCCTCCAGCGAGTGGCATACTCCTTTAGAGTTTCGCCCTTTTTCTGCTCAGCTCTTTCCAGGTCTTCTCTTGTAATAGTGACATCGAGATTGAACTTGAAGTGTTTGACGAAAAGATTTGCCACTTCTTCCCACGAGTCTTTCCGGTTGATCTGGTGGTTGATATACCACCTCATTGCAGCATCCTTCAAGCTTGCTTGAAAGGTTTGAATCATTAAAGGTCCATTAGAAACGTATCTGTTCATGAGCCCCTGGTACATCTCGATGTGCTGAATTGGGTTCGAGGTGCCATCATACTTCTCGAAGGCTGGCAATTTGAATTTATCGGGCACTTGGACCCGAGTAAAAATAGACAAATCAACAGGCGGAAAACTTTGAGTTCCCTCTACTTCACGTAATCTCTGGTCGAGCTTAGCCAGCAATTTAGCATTTTCATCATTGGGGGGTGGATGAAGAACATCAGCCGCCGGAGACGCACTAGTGTCAGTCAAAATGACATCGTCCAGTTGAAAGGTTGGATTAGTATTCACTGCAGGAGCTTTGTCGAGGCGGAGACCTTGACGAGTTGGAGGCGGAATCTCCGATTGAGAGATAGCATTGATCTGTTGTTGCTTGGCCATGAGATCACTCATCATTTTGGACATAGCAGCCGTGATCTGCTCATTGATTGTATTCATGTGTTCTTTCAGCTTTTCGTCAATCATGGCTGCAATCTCGGCTTGATTGGCCATCCTTCTTTTGGTCACCGATCGAGTATTATGAGGATGAGGGGGATCCGTGGCAAATTACCTGCAAAAATAACGATTGAATGAATACAACAAGTAAGAATAACGAGTCGGTCCATGACATCCTCAAGATGAAATTTCTTTCAAAAGACCAATTCGTCCGGTAAATCCCGAAATTCCAAATTGCTTCATTCAATAAAAACTTGGACTAATTCCAAAATTTACAAATTATAACTTAACGTTTTTCATTGAATTGCTCAGAATGGAAAATGTCTCGACATCTATTACCAGAAAACGTTAATAGCAAGCTAACATTTCCTCCTAAAAAAAAGAAGAAAAACTCCATAAACCAAACAAGAAATCAAATGGTTTTCCTCTTTTTAGAGGCTACATGATCTATAGACAAATGGGCCTTCAAGGCACGCCGTAATCGTGCATTCTCTTCAGCCAGAACATTTGCCTTATCCTGGGCCTTCATCGCCTTTTCTTCGCTGATTTTGATTTGAGTCTGAAGGGTATGCCGTACTGTCACGACCGGGATCTTCGGGAGTATCTCAGCAGGGATGGTATGATACTGAACATACCGGTCCGTGGCAAAGTGACGCTTCATTCTTCCAGTGGGCTTATCTGCGGGCCAAATCAGCTTCTGAGTGGAACAATTCTGCCAAGCCTCAGAATGACGCCTAAGCTCGACTCTGTAGGACTCGCCTTTCTCGAACTGGACTTGAAATTCATTGGGCCTGAGTGGAGGTGGGACATCCTGCAGAACTCGAAATTGACGTGTAACCCGAAGGGGCTGATAGCAGGTTGCCCCATAAATGCCCATCAAAGGTATGGGCTTCTGATCGCCATGGTATAGTCGAGCCTCGACCTCCCGAAACCACACAGCTTGCCAAAGGAAAATCTTAGAGTTTGGATCTTTGAACAGATGGACCCATTGCGTATAGTGCAAACTCTTAGTTTGATCTTGTATTTGTTCGAACCTTAAAATAGGGTTATCAGTCATGCCCATTTCAAATACAGTCATATCTTCTCCAAATTGAGAAAGGTGTGAGAAAAGCCAGATTTGTAAAAGCTCAATCGGGGCTCGAAAAGTTCTATCTTTTCCTTTCTTGAATCGTGTCAGAGATATGAAAGTTTCTGCTAGAATTGTGTTTATAAAACTAACTCCACCACATATTAGTTTTACCGTCCAAGCTATGACGGGATCAATAGCATTTTGACGGAATGGAAAAATGATGAGTCCAAAAAAAGCTAAGATAAAAATTTTAGATCTCATGAGGACAGAGTTATTTTCAAAACATTCGATAAGAAAAGATAATGGGCATGCTTGATAATTACCCCTTAGCACTTTTTCAATTTCCTTTTTAGTCAAATTCAAAAATTCAGCAAGCACTACCACAGGATCTACCTTAATGGGTGGTTCGACTATATCCAACTCAATCGATTTTCCAATGGCAATACCGTATTCTTCCAGAGTCGGTGTGAGCTCAATCTTACCTCCCAACACAAATGTGGTTGTCTCGGGGCACCAAAAATGAGCGAATGCCTGCATGATCCCACTCTGAACATCTATGTCTAGGATTGGCAGCATGAATCCAATGCGTTTGAGAACGTACTGTTGACCATCTGGCTTCAACTGGCTCCATAACTTCTTGAGCTCCAGCTTCGGAGTAGGCACGAAACGGATATCGAGGCGACCCATTCTTATATAGACCACGTGCCAAATGACTCAACCTAAATCATGGACCGACTCAAAATAAGATGAAGAAAATCAAAGATAAAGCTCGAGAAATTACCGTCTTTGGGGAGAAAATGTCAATAACATAGACATGCACATGAATCGTGAGTTTAAATCTTAATCTATCTATCCTAATGGCTTTTGCAAAGTGAAATGATGAACGAAACGACGCGTCGCAGCCTCGCGTACAATCGTCATGACTAGTCGCAGCCTCGCATACAATAGTCATAACTAGTCGAGTCCAATCACTTCGGCTTGGTTCGGTCGACAAGGGCAACCCCATGCATTGTAGCCTCACGTGCATGAGGACGACCCTTGAGCCATTTTTTGGAAAAATTTTCGGGATTCAAATGGGATAACCTTTAGCGAAGCCTTACCGCCAAGGTTAAAGAACCACCTAAATACCATCTTAAAACTATGGGTGTGACCCAGGTCCGGTCACAGGTTGTGTGTGATGTAGTGCAAATACTGTAAATCATGCACAACAATTATATGCGACCAACACTTCAATAGTACGAAAATTAAATTAAATTTCACTCCACCAAACCTGCAAAACAAAGGGTTAGCCAATCACTACTCCCCTTATAACTCCCATCCTGCAAAAACATTTAACACTTAAAAATGAGAATTCAATTAAATTTTGCCAAATCGAGTGATTTTTGTTTGAAAATTCTTTTTTGGCCTAAGTCCTCCATAAATTTTCAAAAAATTCAAGTTTCTCCCCAGTGGAGTCGCCAAGCTGTCGCGACCTAAAAAAATCGTGTTTTCGATCTTAGGCTAATGGATTACTAGATCAATTAAATTAACTAACCTAGCTCGAGTTCTCCCAAACTCTACCAAATCGCAACTTAGGTCCAATTATGAGCATGCAAATATTTTCAATGGGAGTCGCCACTAATCATTTAAGGTAGGTTGATTAGAAACCTAAATAAAATAGCGGGAGTACTATTTTATTTCTACGAACCAGAAATTATGAATTCGGGGACTTGGTTACGCTAGATTCCCTAACGCCCTTTCGGTACCAATTTCAAGAAAAATACCCAATTTGGCAATTTTGATAAATCCCGACTTAGAGTTTAAAGATGCAGAAATTTTTATTTTCGCTTATTTAAATGAAAACTAACATATATGTAATGACGTGCAAAAATTGACATGCGATTAATGTAACATAACATGCAAATTATATGTCATGCGATGACGTGACCTATTTCTAATGACGTGCATATTATTATTTTTTTTTTGTATTTTTTAATGAAATTCGAAATTAAAAATGCCAATTATCTAAACATGCAATTTTAAACTAAAGAAATTAACCTATTCTAGAGTAATCTTTTGGTTTTTTTTTTTTAAAAAAAAATCAAAATTCGAAATTAAAATCAAGTAAAAAAATATATAACCGCCAAATCTTTCGAATTAAGTTTCGATCTGAAGCCTGACAGATCGATCCTAAAATTCGAAATACCCGCTATGGAAATAACTCTATCTAAAGCCTGATAGATAGATTTATTTTCACGTGTGCGGTTGCGGATTAGGAAATTTTCCTAATCGATCACATCTTGAAAAATTCTCGATATCTTAAATATCTTGGATATATTCAAAAGATTTTGAAAATTCTAAATTTATCCAAGTTTGAAAAGTAATAGATATCTAAGATTTCAAAAAAAGGAATAAATCCTAATTGAAATAATGCTTATTATCTAAATATGCAAGATTAGATATCAATAAGCACAAAATAGGCAGCAAAATATTCGAATCGAATCAGGATAAGATAATTACCTGATTTGCAGATTTTTTTCCAAATTTGATTCGTCTCGAGATCGGACTCGGGATTTGCGAAGCGGGATGGTGATCGACGGCGGGCACGGTGGCGAGCGCAGGCACGAGGACGGTGGTTGTGCTCGATGGTGATGACAACTCAATGAGGACTTCACGGTACGACCAAGGAGCTCTCGACTCGTGGCCAACTTGTTGTGGTGCTCGGCAGAAGAGAGATTGTCACGGTGGTGTTCGGTGTCGCCTTGGTGATCAATAAAGATATATAAAAAAAAACGCTAGTGGACGATTGGCGTTGACGAGCAGCAGCAAACGGCCCCTGGACGCAATGTTATGAGTACTGCTGCAGTGGAACCGTCTCCCAATTGTGGAATTTTTTTTGGATGACTTCTCTGTGCGTCGAGACCAAAAGGCTCTTTTTCTTTAATGTAGAATTGTTGCTCCCCCTTTGGCGTTTCCTCACTTGCAGAGAAGGGACTCTCCCTTTTGTCTTTTCTTTATCCTTTGACTTTTCTTTCCTTCTACCTTCAATTGTGCTCCTCGCCGCTGTGCTTCCTATGGGTGCCTCCACTTTCTTTTCTCTCCACTCACGATCTCTCTCGGCCGTGTATAAGAATTGTGTGCTCTAAAAAATTCTGATCTTCTGCCCTTTAGGAACCCCCCATAAGCATGTATTTATAATGAAAACCTAGGTCAATTAGTCGGGCTTTTAGTCCTAACGGGCTTAGGTTTAGGCTTTAATTTAATTTAATTTAATTCTACGTGGACTGAATTAATTCGGGCTTTTCTTTGATTAAGCTTGATGGGCTAATTTAAGCTCAAATTAAAACAACCAAGCCCTTTTACGTGTGATTTTCGGCCCATGCTTTTCGAGTGAACCGAGTCTCGTTCGATGCCCGAGCTCGATTCACGTAATGAATTTTAAGCTCGCTTGTCACCGCCGATCCGATGCGGAATGCAATTAATCTAAATGAACCTAAACTATATGTTATGTAATTTTAATATTTTTGTTTAGGGGTTAAAATTTAATCCCTAATTTTCTATGCAATTAACCACTAAATGATGTGCTAAAATTTAGGTGTCAACACTAAGCAATTGTTATTACAGTGTCAATGGGACATGCAAGGTAAGAATTATCAGGGAAACCAAATGTCAAGCATGTTTTCAACATTTATTCCGTCCTGACCTTTAACACGTGCATATCATATCCCTCTCTTCTTCAAAACAGGTCAGGAGCGGAGAACTAAGGTCTTCGCATGCAACCTCTTGCTTCCAAACTAACCAATCCTCTTGCATCATCTTGTCCTTCTGTTTCGCCGATTTTATCCCATCGAAGATTTTTTACCGAACGCTGTGTTTCGGATTTTATTAGAGGAGATTAGGGTCTTGAATCAAGCTCGGACAGAGAGTGTAAAATGCATTTATTAAACCCAACTTATATCTTATAACTTGACTTGATAATACTCCAAACTCGACAATATTAACAATGGGATGACAACTTGCAAATACCGAGACCAAGCTATGTCGGAATCTAATCAACATCACAACTAATATGTGACATTACCATTCAAAGTACGCCAAAATCTAATCAATGACAAAACTTGAGGGAATATGACTGGAATCTAATCAACAGCTATATTCCAAGCACAACGCCGGAATTCAATCGATGACGATGAACTGGTGGCACAACATTGGAATTTAATCAACAATGCTGAACCTGATAAAGACTTTCACCGGAATTGAATCTATGACGTGGAATCTGAAAGTTGCAACTACGACTACTTCTAATGCACTAAGAGTAAGGCTAGTTAAAAGATGTATTGTGTTGTTCGCAAAAGTCTTCTCTACGTTGGAAATCCTTGAGTATTTATAGAATAGCTTGATAACTGTTGATCGACCATTTCTCCTTGAAAGTCGTTTTTCACTTCCTTACATTTCGCGTTTTAACCGCTTCCTGACTTATCGATGTTACTTACGCTCATTGGGCATCGCGTAATAGCTGATTTTCTTCCATGTGTCTCTTTATCTTGCTATTTTCCAAGTGTCATTCTTTTACTTCCTTGATCTTCACGCCCATGGTTATATTTTCACCTTTTGACACGTATAAATGAATTTCTTCACCAATTGTCACTATGTATTTAATCCATGATTTCAGACTTATCGATTTCATGTGCAAAACTCGTGATCTTGGATTTGTCGACGTCACATGCAAAACTCGTGATCATGAATTTGTCGACGTCACGTGCAAAGCTCGTGATCTTGGACTTGTCGATACTTCTATGACGCATCTTATTGATAACTACCTTAAATCTTCCCAATGCCTCTGGGCCTGACTCACGGCCTCTTTTCGGATTTATGCCATGTAGGCCATGCTTTATATCCTTTGTAACTTGTAACCGGCTCGCTCCCACCAGAGGTAATTTTGAGTGTCAACACCTTCAAATCGTGATTTTTATACTAAACAATTTCTAACCATCATCTCTTCACTAAATCAGAAAGGCGGGTTCAGTAAATTATGGCGGTCGCATCCTCACGTGATACATACTTATTATGCCGTAGAACACGGGGGCTAAGAAAGAAAGGAACAAAAAAAGAGATTTGCAGTCCAAACACGAGAAAATTGTCAAATCAGTCCTAAATCTATTGTACGACGACCAATTCAGTCCTAAACCTTTTAAGTTTGCCAATTCAGTCCTAAACCTTTTAAATCCCTATCAAATCAGTCCTTCCGATTAATTTTGGCCGGTCAGCGCTGATGTGGCCGCCGACCGGCGCCGGCCATCCGGTCAACACTGACGTGGCAATTTTTTTTTATTTTATTTTCAATTTTTTTTAATTTTTTTTAATTTTTCTTCTTTTTATTTTTCTACTTTCTACCCTCTGGCCAATCCAGCGACCGGTGACTGGCGGCCGACCAGAGGGGAGGGCCGGCGAGGCCTCTGACGAAGCTCGCCCCGCCAGCCACCGGCGAGGGCAAGGCAAGGTCAGCCTCGCCTCGCTATTGCGACCCAAGAAACGGCGAGGCTCGACCTCACGTCACCATCGCGACCCAAGAAACGGCGAGGCTCGACCTCACGTCACCATCGCGACCCAGGCGACGGCGAGGCTTGACCTCGCCTCGCCGTCGCCTAGGTTGCGACGGCGAGGTCGAGCCTCGCCTCGCCGAGCCTTACCGTCGCGGCCCAGGCGAGGTCGGCCTCGCCTCGCCGTCACGAGCCAAGCGACAGCGAGGCTCAACCTCGTGTCACCGTCACGACCCAAGCGACGGCGAGGCTCAACCTCGCCTCGCCGAGCCTCGCCGTCGCCTGGGTTATGACAGCGACGCGAGGTCAAGCCTCGTCGTCGCTTGGGTCGCGATGGCAAGGCGAGGCTGACCTCGCCTCGCCTAGCCAGGGGCCGGCGAGGCTCGCCCTCGCCGGTGGCCGGCGGCGTGAGCTTCGCCAGAGGCCTCGCCGACCCTCCCTTCTGGCCGATCGCCGGACCGACCAGAGGGGAGAAAGTAGAAAAAAAAAAAAAAAAATTAAAAATATTGAAAAATAATAATAAAAATTGCCACGTCAGCGTTGACCAGACGGCTGGCACCGGTCGGCGGTCACATCAGCGCCGACCGGCCAAAATTGGCCGGAATGACTGAATTGACAGGAATTTAAAATGTTTAGGACTGAATTGGCCGCCGTACAATAGGTTTAGGATTGATTTGACAATTTTCCCGTCCAAACACGTGGTTGTAGTTTGGTGCGGTCGCAGATATAGAAGAAACCCAACCCCAGCCACAGCAGCTCAAGAAAACATGAGTTCTCCGGCCAAGTCGGAGAGTCGTTGGACGCGTCCCACCGTCTTTTTTAGTACCTGACAAATGGCTTTTTCTTCCTCGTTTTTCGGCTTCTGTGTTCATTTGATAGAGACAGGAAAGAAAGAGGGCTTCTAGATTTGAGTACCTGAAAAATTGGATCCAAACTTGGGTTTGCTATTTCTAGCCGTCCAATGTCCATAACGTCCGGTCGCTTTTGTCAAATTGCCCAATTGATGTAGATGGGTCATTCATACCATGCCATTGATTTCCTACCGGTCGCCATCTCGACCTTGATGAACGAGAAAAAGCGATGCAAAAGTATTTGTACCGTATTGAATTTCCTTTTTAGTCTAATAATTTATTTCGTGTTTATATGGGTTGGGTCGTGCTCAAAATTGTAGATCCTAGTTACAGTTTCAGTTACTAGATGTTAGAACACCATATAGGTGGAATTTGGTCTCACCTCGCAACTATTTGACAAATTAAATTTAGGTTCCTATCAGTTAGAAATGGGGAGTGTCTATTAGACAATGTTGAGTTTGGTACTCTACCCAAATTTGTGTTCATCCCCATTGTTGATAACTTGTTTCCTAATTTCAGTTTGTTGATTTATGATCGCGTATTGCTAACGGAGATATCATCAATCAACCAATTGCTCTTTTGTGGAAATTTTGGAAACATTCGACAAGAGTCCCGTTTCAATATTTGCATATCCTTAAGAGGTTGTAGATGTTCAAAATTAAATAAAACCCATATTACAAGCATCACGTCATTTGAGAAGGAATGAGAAAAATACCAAATTACTCCAAATAGACTTTGGTGGTGAAAATCGTGGGGAGCAAGTGCCTAAGTGGTCCTTCATACTCGTGGCTTTACGCAGCGGCTTTCCCAGATAATAATCCGACGTAAGTACCAAGTCAACAAAAGAGAAAAAGTTATGGACATTAGGTGTGAGCATTCGTTAAAGGTAGAACTGGAAATCATATCGAACCGGCCATAGGAACTAGTTCAGTTCTAGGTTTCTACGGTTATCGGTTCGATTTCCAATTCCAAAAAAAGTGAAATTGGTATTGT
>CM044895.1:3908206-4082664 GCA_024500025.1 Syzygium aromaticum
GGTGAAACGGCTAAATCTTTACAAGTACCTATGGAGATGTATAGATATCTTATAAAGGTCGAAATATTCTCCCCGTCCTGGATGTTCCCCTGCTACTCACCTATAGAGATGTATAGGTGGAGCGGCCAAATCTTTATGAGTACCTATAGAGATGTATAGGTATCTCATAAAGGTCGGAATATTCCTCAATCTCAGGTGTTCCCCCGTAGTTCACTTATGAAGATGTATAGGTGAAGCGGCCAAATCCTTATGAGTATCTATGGAGATGTATAGGTATCTCATAAGGGTCGGAATATCCTCTTGAGTTCCCCCGTGACGCACCTATGAGTCAAAGATATAGGCGCAGCGGCTAAATCTTTACAAATACCTATGGAGATGTATAGGTAGTTTGTAAAAGTCGGAACGTTTTTACATTTTTTTCGCTACAAACTGCTCTCGCGAATCCAGATGATGATTGGATACGTCGAGCTTTCTTCGTGTGTTTTGACTTAATTGCAGATCACCGAAGTTCATCAACAGTGTATCAGGCAAAACCTATGGGACTGAGCTCAGACATTTGCCGAACAACATACAAATCAGAGTCATACCTTGAATTGCATTATCTCGCGACATCAGGTAAGCAATTCCAGGTATGTTTTCCATTCATGTCAGCATGCATCATTTCTTATTGCATTTTAAAAAATGGGATTCATAATCCCGACAAAAACAACATTCATTGCATTTGCATAGTTGAAATTTAGGTATCATTTAGTCTTTGAATGCAACCTTTGCGAGCTCACCTTCAAAGAGGGGCAACTGTTGACACCTAAATTTTACTAATCATTTAGTCGTAATTTGCATAGAAAATTAGAGATTAATTTTTAACCCCTAAACAAAACTATTTAAATTGCATAACATATAGTTTAGGTTCATTTTAATTTACTCGCGTTTTGCATTGGATCGGTGATGGCGAACGAGCTTAATTTCATCGAATGGGACTCGGTTCGCTCGGAAAGGCAAGGGCCGAAATTACGAGTCAAATAGGTTTGGTCGTTTTAATTTGAGCTTAATTCAGCCCATTATGTTCAATTAAATTAAAACCCAAGTTAATCCAGCCAGCTTAGGAATTAAATAAAATAAGAAATTAGATTAAGACCTAAGCCCAAGTCTAAGCCCATTAGGACTAGAGAGCCCATCTAATTGACCTAGGTTAGTATTATATAAGCATGTTTAGGTCAGAATTTTGAGGGGACAACACATAATTCAGATCTGATTTTTAGAGAAAGGCAAGTGTGAGAGAGAAAGTGACGTCGCGCACCACCACCGGGGGCACGCCGCACGCCGCCGCACCGCCGTCGTCGCGCCTCAACCGCCCGCCGACGTCGCTGCCTTCCGCTAACGCTGCTGCCGATGATGTGATCAGCCGGTTCAAGCGGCTGAACCGACTGATCGGCGACTTCCTCCGGCGATCCAGAACTTGCGGCAACACTCCTTGGCGTTTTCACATCACTGTGGTCGGCCGAGCTTTCCGAGACTTCTCCGTGTTGTTTTTTATCTGAATACGGAGGCCAGATCGCTCGATTTCGTGCCGGAGCATCGTTAAACAAGGTAAGTGCACTTGGACTTTGTTCTGTAAAATCGTGTACATAGAAACCAGTATGCTTGAGATGCCGATTTCAGCTCGTTAATGTCAAAATCTTGTGAAGTGATGAACTAGAGAATCGTAAAGCACGTCTTAAGCTTTGATTTGATATATCATATGCCTCAATCGGACCTGATTTGCTATGTCAAAACTATTTCGGAAGTTAGGATCAGAATCTGGAATATGATGTTGAAGTCTGTTTTGATAATGTTCTGACTGATGTTGTGCTGTTCCGTGATTTTTATGATTTTCTATGATCATTTTTTGAAAAAACTTTCTTCACGAAAATTGTAGATCACATCTTTGTCTGTTCACCATAAAATTTTCATAAAATTCCAAGCATGTTAGCATGATACGATCTGCAATGTCATATATGCATGAATCTGATGACAGATTAGTTCCAGATTGATATTCGTGTGTTTTTCAATTTTCATAAATTTGTGTGTTCGAAATCTGAAAAAGTTTTCTTCATGAAAGTTCATACTAAGATCGAGATCTTTCCATTGATACTAATTTCATCAAAATCGGAGGTCATTTGGATTTTCAAAAGGAATTTTCACAATCTGATCAGTATCTGTGTCCAGATCTGATTTTCATTCCTTTAGAATTCAGAAGATGTTTCTCCGAAATTGATAAAGTTGGAGATTATCTGCAAATTAGGTGATTGAACATTATCCTATATTTTTCAGAATACTTAATTTCCTAATTTGCATGTTTTGAATATTTCATGAATATCATGTGGATATTTAGATATCTTAGGATAATGTTCGATATATCCGCAATATTTGAAAATATTCAAAATTAGGAATCGTTCCTAATTTAGCAACGTATCTGGACGACTATCTGACCTTATTCCTAAGGTACGATACGTGGCGATACGGAAAATTATTATCCTATCCATAATCACTTGGATACGATAATGATCTTTATCTGCTTTCCAAATTTGAATGATCGACTTTCCGTCAATATCTATAACCCTATAGATATGACCGATAGTTCGATTTTTGTGCCTAATCCGAGTTTAAAACAAATTTGGCGGATCGCGTGGACGATTTGAATGTGGTTGCTATCATTGTCTTTTTTTTATTATTTGTTTTTCTTTAAACAGAAAATTCAAAAAATATTAGTTAGGATTTGAATTTGAGTTTTGCATGTTTAGGGAACCCTAAATGTATCTAGAAGATAGAGTAATTATTTAATTTAAATTAGTACTTGAGATAATCTATTTCCTAGTTTAAATTAAGCAATATTCTAATCTTATTAGATTATTTAGGTTATTTTTTAATTCCGAATTTTCATGAAAACCAAAAAAAAAAAAAAAGAATAAATTGCTTTATGGTAGATTAGGATAGATTGCATTCTTAATTTAAGTAATTTATTATTTCGAATTTTAACAAAAATCTCAAAAATAAGTCATGTTAGGATATGTTAAGTCATCATAGGTTGCATGTTATTTTAGGCATATTTTTATTCCGAATTTCATTAGAAAAATACCAAAAATAAATCATTTGCCTGTCATTAGAGTTAGGTCACGTCGTCGCATGACATATAATTTGCATGTTAGGTTGCATTAATTCACATGTCAATTTTGCACGTCATTGCATGTAGACTAGCCCTCATTTAAATAAGAGAAAATCCAAAAATATTGAGTGAATTGCTTGTTAATTAGAAATCATATTAGGGTTGATTGATGTGATTTTCTAGCTAACAATGCAGATGCTTGCGTTGCTTCCAGGTAAGTAATTCTTCAAATCTTGCAATTTAATATTCAATTATTGAGTGTTAAATTGATGGTTTGCGCACCCGCATGAACACCTCACATGTTAGTAATTAAGTTGAAATGGATCCAAACTGCATGCCAAAATATTTTTGAAAAGAAAAGGTACCGAAAGGGCGTTAGACTAGATCTAGCGTAATCAAGTCCCCGAGCTTAGAATCTCTGGTTCGTAGGAATAAAACATATCTCCCTATGTTTTATTTAGGTTTCTAATCGACCTACCACAAAATAATTAGTGGTGACTCCAAGCATGAAGACATTTGCATGTTAAAAACTTAAACTCTAAGTTGCGAATTGGTAGGGCTTGGGAGGGCTTGAGTTAAGCTTAGTCTTAATAATCCATTAGCCCGAAAAATGAAAATTTTTTAAGTCGCGACACACCTACTTCAACTACCACAGTTTCCATCCATATAGATGCTGGTCCTTTTAGTCAAGAGTTGTCCAAGACCGTTTTGATCATGAACTGCATGAAGGCCATTGCTTCCCGGTTATATATTGACGTTTTGTCGTGCCTTGATGGGGTCAAATTTTTGAATTTTTCTAGTACAAAAAGGCGATTATATGCCATCATTGATGTGAATGTCTCGAATGTGGAAACTGCATGCACTATAGAGCTTATGGCAATGATACCATGGTGGGCTGATGGCGATGATCTTTGTTCCTATGCGCAAAATCATGATATGATGGTTTATGGGTTTGAGCTTTCATGGCATCCAATTGCCTGTAAGATTTATTGCAAAGATTATTTTGGTTGCTACATTAGCGACAAGCACCAAATTCAGTGCACAGAAAAGAAAGGTAAGGACTATTGAGTTTGTTCAGTTTTCTCAAATAAAAAAATTTGCGAGGACATATCTGGTTAAAAACAAGCAAAATTTCATCTACGCGTGAAATTGAGCTATAGTCATCTGTATATCTTTTCAAAGCCCATGTGATTTGAAAATGCCCATTAAGATCAACTAGTTAGTTAAATGTTCTTGTGGTATGTTTCACATATAACAATAAATACATTTTCATTCATTTGTTTATTTATTTAATTTGAATTTCCTCCAACAAATCTGAGTGGATTGAACCGATATATTCACTGCTTGATTATAGTCTAAGTAAGTGTCTTTTAGATAGCCAATGACTATGGCACCGGTAACATTACTACAACCTTCACATTATGAATTGATTTGATTTTTCTAAATACAAACAATTTTACGCGCACACAATTTTCTAGTGCTCTCCCCAAATTTACAGTGCCATTCATAGTTGTGAAGTTCATCTTGTGAGTCCCATGCGTGATGATTTTGCTAATACACAAATGGTGGAGAAGACACTTAGCAATGGATCAAAACATTGAAGATTTTTTGCAATCTAACAATAACTTCTTGCCGATAAGATACTTTTATTCGGATATCAAGAAAATCATGGGTGGCCTCATGGACAAACTAGGCGAGGGAGTGTATGGTTACATATTCAAAGGAAGACTTCGGAGTAGCTGTGAGGTGGTGGTGAAGATTTTGGAGAAGGGGAAAGCGAATGGACAAGACTTCATCAGCGAAGTGACTACCATCGGAAGAATTTACCATGTTAATGTGGTTGGACTTATTAGTTTTTGCTTTGAGGGCTCAAAACAAGCTCTTGTTTACGAATTCATGCACAATGGGTCCTTGGATAAGCACCTTTTTTTACGAGGACAAGGGACTTCCCTTGATTGCAAGGAAGCGTACAAGATTGCTCTTGGAGTGGCTAGAGAGATTGAGTATGTTCATCGAGGATGCGACATTCAAATTATACACTTTGATATTATGCCTTACAACATTCTTCTCGATGGGGATTTCAACCCCAAAATTTCTGACTTTGGGCTTGCTAAATTGTATCCCACGGACTACAACAACATATCTATGACTGCCACAAGAGGAACTTTAGGATATACAGCTCCCGAGCTGGTCTACAGGGACCTTAGGGGTGTCTCTTACAAAGCCAATGTCTATAGTTTTGGCAAATTGTTGATGGAAATGGCCAATGGAAGGAAGAATTTGTATGTAGACGCAAAGCATTTGAACCAGATTTACTTTCCATTATGGGTTCATGACCAATTTAATGAAGGATTCAACGCCTGGTGGAATAAGCTAGCGAGGAGGATAGGAGAATACTAAAGAAGATGATAGTAGTTGCTCTTTGATGCATTGAATTATATCCTAGTGATCACCCTTCGATGCGCAAAGTCTTGGAATTGCTGGAAGGAGAAGTAGATGACCTACAAATGCTTCCCAGGCCACTCTTTTATCCAGCTGAAGCGTCAGCAAGGGGTGATGGAACTTGGATTGACAAAGGCAATGATACTATATCCACTTCATCAACCAGTGCAATAACTTATGAAGATTCTCATCTTGAGTATATTAGTACTAGCATTACACAAGCATAGACACGTGTCGATACCATTTGATCCCTTGACATATGGGGCAATTAGAAATGGGTGGTATCGATAATGCTTTATGTGTAGCTTCCCTTTCCTGGCCATTATCAGATTATATATGTTTATGGCTATGTTTATGAATTTTAACTAGAATTGTATTCAGCTTTAGTATTATCATATTAAAAATGTCATTTATTATAATTTTGGACTTTCAAATCCAATAGATAACCTAGTGGCCACGTTCAGCATAGTGTTACAAGAAGTGAGATTTGGTCTCGGAGTTTTTGCTTCAAATTTCAACTACTACACATCCTGCACTACGCATGGCTTCGAGTGACTATTCGTGTGATTCCCCTTGTCACTATCTACACATCACTTCATGGCACAACAATTGCCGCTATGAATAATGTTGAAAGTTGACATATGGAAAGAGAAGAAAAATTTTAGGAGAGACGGTACACAACAACTTTGGTTAAAAGGAGGGGGAGTAATAGATAGTTACCTTCTATTAGTAATAGATAGTTACCTTCCCAATAGATAGTGGCTTAATTAAATTTAGTAATTGATGAGGTTAATTAGATTTTTATTTCTTTTTTCTAGGTTGCTAATATTAATTAGTAGTAAATGTGCACTTGAGAAACATGAAAGTTTTTCCTTTCAGATTCATTGCCTAAGCTATTTCGTAAGGAGGAAATTTTATCCGAGCCCGAGTTGTATGTTATGATTATTAAAATTAGGTTTGAGCATTACAATTCATTTTGTAAATATGTATTGTCCTATTCAGTTTTGAGGATCGTGTTAACTATTCCAAATGCTTTATGCGATTATTTTTAAGCAGTATGTCACTCTTTATATCAAATTGAATGAAATACAAATGGACAAGGGCAAACAAAGTCTCACTTTGAGAATGGACGTGAAATTTTACAAATGTGTGAATTTAATTTTGTGGGTCCTAAGATTGACTTTTTTTGAGTGGTGAATGTGTTGCTTAAACCCGAAGCCCAATAATCATACAAATTTCATGTGAGTATTGGGACGATAGTCATATAATTTCAATTGTATTTTTTGATCAACGGGCTAAGAAAAAAGAGTAGAATGGTGAGTTGCATCATTTACAATTTCTCTGTTGTTTTTCTTTTATTTTTTTTGGCAAGATACAATTTCTCTGGTTTTGGCCTCCAAATTCCGAAGAACACTTCATAATAACAGGTTCCTTAATTTGGGATACAGAGAGAAATAACAAAAAGTTTAGGGGACCAAATCTGAAAAAACAGAAAGATTGCGTCCATGGATGCAAAAAATCGCCTCGCTATTGCTTTAGCGAAGGAGGTCGCTTCTAGGCTCGGGGGACCACCAAGGTCACAGCTACCTGAAGGGAAGTATCGAGAATCGAAACAGAACGATTACGCAGAAGACAGAGAAAAATAGACGATGCACACATTTTACTCAGGTTCACCCTCGAATTAGGGCTGCGTCCTGTAAAGAGATTTCATTATATTTTTTGGTTTACAGCCACTCAATTCATTACAATGATAAGAAAAACGAGCAAAATATATATGTGTCCCAAACGGACCCAAAACCTAAACCTATATGAAATCTCTTAATCCCGCACCATACGGGCCAGCTTAAATAAAAACCCAAACTCGTTGAGGTTTTAGGGTGCTGCCCCCGAGCCCCCGCCCGCTCACCGGCGAGTGGGGCAGCCGTCTGCTAACCGGGCAGCGGAACCTCCGTCGAGGGGTGCTGCCCTCGAACCCCCGCCCGTTGACAGGGTAGCGGGGCACTTGTGTCGGGGACGCTGCCTCCGAACCCCCGCATTCCGCACGCAGGGATCATATATCGTTGGATAACACTCCGGTTTTCCTAAGCTCACGTTGGCATACCCAATATGAGAAACAGGGATCCCCGAAGTATTCATCAACTCCAACATTCTCCCACTTGGTGGATACTTCGCACAAATGAGAGCATTTCCAATATCATTCTTCTTCAATCCAATCGTTGTAGAGCACCATTCAAACTCCGCATCTGTGACGGCTTTAGTAAGGAAGTTAGAACTATTTTCTACTGTGTCGACCTTTACAAGCCGAACCTCTGTCTTCTCTACCTTTTCTCGGATGAAATGATATTGTATATCTATATGCTTTGTGCGCGAGTGAAATGCAAGATTTTTAGCTAAATAACTAGCCCCTTGATTATCACATCTCACCTCTATGGCACCTTGCTCAAAACCGAGCTCCAAGCACAACCGCCGTAACCATACGGCCTCTTTCCCAGCATGAGTAAGAGTCGTATACTCAGCCTTCGTAGAAGAAAGCGCTACCACACTTTGCCTCCTGCTCATCCAACTCAACGCAGCACCAAACAATGTGAAAACATATCCGCTAGTGGACCGTCTGCCATCAATATCTCCACCCCAATCAGCATCTACATGGCCTACGATATCAAGCATGTTTCTATTCCCTGTACCTTTAAAACATAAAGAAAAATTTGAAGTTCCACGAAGATACCTGAAAACTCTTTTGATCGCATTCCAGTGTTCTCTACCTGGGTTAGACATGTATCGACTCAAGACTCCCACTACTTGGGCTATATCCGGACGCGTGCACACCATAGCATACATCAAGCTACCTACTGCACTTGCGTATGGAACTCGGGCCATCTCTTCAGCTTCTTCATCCGTTTTTGGACATTGTTCAACAGATAACTTGGTCCCTAAAGGTATAAGGGTACCAACAGGCTTGCAGTCTATCATATTGAACTTCTTCAATATTTCTTTTATGTATTTCTCCTGCCCTAGCCACAGCTTCCGTTTCTCACGGTCCCTCCTAATCTGCATGCCCAAAATAAAATTTGCAGGCCCCAAGTCTTTCATTTCGAACTTTTTGGCCAACAAACTCTTCACGAAATTCACCATCTTCACACTATTTCCGATCAACAACATATCATCTACATGTAGCATGAGAATGACAAACTGATTGCCCGTTCTTTTCATATAAATGCAATGGTCAAAATTTGAACGCACAAAATTAAGCTGGAGCATGTACGTGTCAAACTTCTGGTACTACATCCTTGGTGATTGCTTCAATCCATATAAAGACTTTTTCAATTTGCACACCAAATTCTCTTTTCCTCTTACTTCAAAGCCTTCAGGTTGCCTCATATATATCTCCTCCTCTGTGACATTCCGAATTTCGACCCATTTTTGGGATTTATAAAATGTGTAATTCGTCAGTGTGCTTATAGTAAAATCTCGCCCGGGAAATGATCACTCCTGGTTATTGTTTTAAAATAGAGATTTCGCTAGAATCGCATTCGATCGAATTTGGCCGTTATTTAGAGCTCAAACTTTGGTGTCGAATATTTCGGAGTTTCGAGATGAATTTAATTGGACGATATCAATATTAGTGTGGCCAACCTCGATATTGTCCGGGATAAGTGAAAAGTGAATTTTTGACCGGGTGTAAATTTGGACTGGTAGATCACCCTCGCAGTGTATTTTTAGTAATACCCGTTGGCCAAAATCCTAAAATTATTAATTAGGATTTTTCGGGGATCCTCGGATCATTTCTGAATTTAAATCGTGGCCGTTGGATCGCAATTATTGCGATTTAACCTCTCTCTCTCTCTCTCTCTCTCTCTCTCTCTCCTCCCCTTCTTTCCCGCTGACCCCCCTCTGCCGTGACTGACTTTCCCTCCCACCTGCTCCTTCTCTCTCCTCTCCCTCTTTCTTTTCTTTTTCTTTTTTCTTTTCTCCCTTTCTTCTTCTTCCTCCTTCTTGCTTCGGACGTGGCAGCTCCTGGCTTCTGGCTTCTTGCTCCGTTTCTGCTCCGCTTCTGGCTTCTATCTTGTTGCCAACGCCGACCGCCTGCTCGCCAGAACCAACGCCGCCGTGCGCCGTCCGACCGCCGCACCGCCCCTCGCCTCGCGCCAGCCGTTTCCTTTTTTCCCTCTCCCTCGGCGTCGCGTCTTCTGGCTTCTGTCCACCCGCGACCGCGCCTCGCCAGCCGTCCATCGCCGAGCGTCGCTTGCCATCACGCCCAGCGCCGCCGCACGTCGCCGCCGTCCGCCTCGCTAGTCTCCGCCACCCGAAACCTTCCATCGTCAAGCTCGCCGTCGCGCTCGCTGGACGTCCACCGTTCACCTCCGCCGCTCGCCATCGCCGTTTGATCGAGCTCCGCTGTGCTCCGCCGCCCACCTCCAACCGTCGCCGCCGCGGTCCCAGCTACCGGAGCAGCCCCGATCAGCCCCCACAGCAGCTGTCCTTCGCCGTTCGTCGTCGTCCGCCGGTCGCTGTTCCGAGCCGGAACCACCGCGGACCGCCCTCGCCGCCGCTGTCGTCCTCACGTCGACGCCGTCGTTAGCCGAGTAAGTTAACCCTTAATCTCATGTTTAGGGTGTTAAACTTGCTTAGAGTAGTTTAATTTATGTTTAGTTTATGTTAATTGTGGGTTAGTGATTAGTTAATTGTGTTTAGAGTTTAAGTTATTAATTAGTTTATTGTTATTGATTATTATTATTATTTCAATTATTTTCGGAATTTAAATATTATTTTATTAGTTAATATATTAATTCCGAATTAAATATTAATATTTTATTATTAAATAATTAACTTCCGAAAATTAAATATTATTATTTTCGAAAAATTTTCTAACACCAATTATGATGCCAATGTTGGTTTTTGCCGTATAAGTCAGCGTATTTGGAAAATGATTTGATTGATTTTGAAATGAGAAAGTATTTTGAATTTTGGGAAAATTAAATTATTCTTGGATATTATTAATTAATTATATTCCGAATTTAATTATTATTATTTCGGGAAATTTATAATTTCAAATTATGGTTTCTAGCTTGAACGTTGGCGTAAATGCTGTGAATTGTCATATTAAATTGTTTTTATGACAAATTATTTTGATCGAAAATTTTCAAGAAAATTTACGAGATTATTGACATTAAATTAGTATTTTTATTGTTATGCCAAGTAATGATAGTGGTGCTTTGTGGTTGATATTCGTATTTGATATCGAAGCTTGCAAATTGATTGACGGTTGCATGTGTGACCATGTGATATTGTTGTATGGCATTAATTAGAGCACGATTTATGTATGCATGGGCTAATTGAAAAGATAATAATTGGCCGGAATACTTGTGTGCTCGTGTGGTCACACGTTGGAGCCGTCTTGTTATGTATCACTTGACGATGCCCGATTTATCGGATGCCTGGGGATAATCTAGAGTGCCGATACCCCAGATGCCTTGTCGTGGCCCGAGGTCGGACTTGATGCTCCTTACGGGATACCATCTTACTGTGTATCGTTTGATGTTGCCATATTGGAATGCCGTCATCCTGTGTATCGTTTGACGTAGCCGTGCCTAACGGGGTGGGACGGAGCCCGGTTTTTACCTGTAGATTACTATCTTGCTGCGTATCACTTGATGTGTAGTGGCCCGATGAGGCGTAATAACTTGAATACGTGTGATGCATAGTGCCTGATTATGTGGTAGAAACTGCTAGGCATAGTATGGGACGTGCTCAAGTGGATTTTATCTTATAATCGAGACACGCGCGACTGTGATGCATTAATGTATGGATAATTTATTTAAATGCTTCGAGTATGTGACATATACATTTCATCAACGTGTGTACCAAGGCAAGGTAAGGATGCTTGTGGTTGCTATTATTGCTGTTGTGCTTGTTAGGGACCCCCCGTGCGAGTTGGCCTCCTAAGCGGGGCTTAGGCCGTTAACTTATTGAGATTTTATCTCATTTGTTGTTAAACCTTTTCAGGGCCTTAGCATGTCGTTGCTTCTGGTGCGGTTCGGAGTACCGCAGTTTTAGTTGGTCCTTGAGGGTTAGGCCCAGGAGCTGTTTTGGTTGGAGTAGGTTAACCCTAGCCTTTCTTGTTGCTGGCTTTTTTATGGTAGAGCCCGAAGTGGGCTTGTAAGAATATTCTCGGGGATTAATCAAGTGAGAACTAAAATACCGTTGTGTTTGATTTTCCTCTGCTATCCCTGTTTATTGTCGTTGTCTGGGTTTTGTTGTGTTTGCTTCCGCATGCGTATTAAAAGATAAAATGAAGGGTTGGCGACGAGTCCTGGGACGTCACATCTCAAAGACCGAAGCGGGGTGTTGCGCGTCCGTAGGGTTCGGGGCGTGACATCCTCCAAGTCCCTATGAAGGAATGTCATCTTTACATCCATTTGTTCTACCTCAAGATCATATGCAGCTGCTATAGATAGAACAAAACGTATCGAGGTCAACTTCGCCACGGAGAGAGGAAATCTCATCATAGTCAACTCCCTCAATCTGAGAGTACCCCTTGGCTACTAGCCTAGCCTTGTATTTCTCTACAGTCCCATCCGGTTTCAACTTTCGCTTGAACACCCATTTACACCCAATTGCCTTTCTATCCTTAGGCAATTTACATAAGCTCTATGTTTCATTTTTATCAAGCGACTGCATCTCATCTATCATTGCGAGCTCCCACTGATTCGCATCATCCATAGATCTCATCTCCAGTAATGCTTCAAGCATGAAACGTACTTAAAGCACTAAGTGAGTATCGAAGTGGTACCTTTCTTTCTCACGTCGATCTCCTAAGAGCCAGCATGCTATTTATATCCAGGTCTTCATCTGAATCTGCATCCTCGACTTCATTAACCGAGTCCCCTTGGTTCGATTCAATATCAGACTCTACTAGCGTGCCTTGTGGAACCGTCTCAACAGTTTCAATTTTAGGACTTTCTTCAAACACTACCACTTTCTTGGGCTCATCACCTTTCCGTGTGCCAACCTGGGATTGTGATTCACGGAAGACAACATCCCTGCTATATACAATGGTCTTTGATTCTAGATTCCACAGCTTATAGCCCTTGACCCCTTCCTTGTATCCGACAAATATGTTCTTCTCAGACTTGTTGTCAAGCTTACCCCATTTCTCTTTGGGTACATGGACATATGCGTCACATCTGAACACCCGAACATGCGACAAATTCGGTTTCTTCCCAAACACTGCCTCATATGGTGTACGATCCTTCACTGATAAGGTTGGTGACCGGTTCTTCAAATAACTGGCCGTGGCTATAGCTTCTACCCAAAATTCTGGCCCCAAACCTGCCCAACTCAGCATGCATCTTGCATTTTCTATTAGTGACCGATTTAATCTTTCAGCTACCCCATTCTGTTGAGGTGTATATGGAGTCGTCTTCTGCCTTGCAATACTATTATCCACACAAAATTGCTCGAACTTATTTGAACAGAATTCACCTCCGTTATCTGTGCGAAGGACCTTGATTTTCCTGTCCAATTGGTTTTCGATCAAAACCTTAAATTCTCGAAATTTCTCGAATACATCTGATTTATTTTTAATAAAATAAATCCAACTATATCTCGAAAAATCATCTATGAACGATATATAGTACCTGGATCCTCCAATAGATGGAGTCGGAGTAGGTCCAAAGACATCGCTGTGAATCAGCTCAAGAACCTTAGTTGCTCTTGTACTAGTGTGTTGGAAGCTAATTCGGTTCTGTGTCTGTTTTCCATGGAGACAGTGTTCACAGAACCCGAAACCCATAGAGCACTTTGGAACTCCTTCTACCATCTGACTTGTAGCTAAGGTAGATAGTCCCTTTTCACTGATATGCCCTAACCTCTGATGCCACAACATGGATGTATCATGTCCATCTTCCTTGGCCTCTTCAGAAACGAACCCGCTACCAACAGTCACCGTTCCCCCGAGCAGCTTGTATAATGTCCCGTAACAGACTCCCCGTGCAATCACAATAGATCCTCGAGTCATCTTGCACAAATTCTTATCACAGCTAAAAATAATCCCCGAATCAGCCATCGTACCGACTGATAACAAATTTCTACTCATCAAGGGTATGTGCATCATGTCTGGAATAGTCTTCACCAAGCCATTACTCATCCTCAGCTTCACCCTGCCACGCCCGACAATTTGAACTGCGGTATCATCTCCGAGCATGACATCCCCACCATTAAATTGCTCATATTCACAAAACCAGTATCTATAAAGCGTCATGTGGTATAAAGCATCGATATCAATCAATCATATATCCTTGTCTGATTGCGCTATACATGCAGCAGCCAAATACATATTTCCTGCATCGACCTCCTTTTTACCCGAAGATGATTTAGCTTCTTTCTTAAAAACTGGCTTGTTTTTACAGTCTCGCTTCACATGGCCCTACTCTTGACATTTCCAGCACTGTACCCTCCTCTCCCTACTCTTCGATCGCCCACGAGATTTGGATTTGGACCCTCTCTGATTCAAAGCCTTCTCTACCGGCCTTTCCCTAGTCGCCAATGCCTCTTTACCGGAATTTCCCGATCCCTTTCTTCGTGTCTCCTCCGATAATAAGGCAGAACACACACTTTCATACGATAATTCCTTATCCCCACCATTGATCACCACAATCAGATTATCCCATGAATCCGACAGTGAACAGAGCAGTGTTATTGCCTTATCATCATCTTGGAACTTAACACCGATTGATACAAGTTGACTAATCAATGTGTTAAAGTTATACAGATGTGTAGAAAACGAGTCGCTCTCATGCATCCGAAGATTATATAGCTTTTTCCTCAAAAACGATTTATTAACCAGCGACTTACTTTGATACAGCGACTCCAATTTATGCCACAAATCTCTGGCTATAGGTTCACTCATCACATTCGTTAGAATTGAGTCCGCAAAACAAAGCCAAATCAACCCCTTTGCTTTCTGATCAATCTGATCCCAATCTTCAATCTCCTTTGGATCTGTCGGTTTGGAAGTTGAATCCACTTCCTTCACCGCTTCCTTGCCTATCACGACACCAAGTTACGCAGCAACAGGCCTTTCCGTTTCGATTGCCAACCAAAGATTTCGATCACAGAGAAGATCCTCCATCTTCATCTTCCACGGATCAAACCGGGCTCCATCGAATTTTTCTATCTCAATTCGTGATCCTCCTAACATCTCGAATAAACCCTAATTTCTCAAACAACTTCGGCTCTGATACCAATTGAAGGGAAGTATCGAGAATCGAAACAGAACGATCACGCAGAAAACAAAGAAATATAGACGATGCACGAATTTTACCCAGGTTCACCCTCAAATTAAGGCTACGTCCTGCAAAGAGATTTTACTATATTTTTCGATTTACAGCCACTCAACTCATTACAATGATAAGAAAAACGAGCAAAATATATATGTGTCCCAAACAGGCCCAAAAACTAAACCTATATGAAATTTCTTAATCTCGCACCATACGTGCCAGCTTAAATAAAAGCCTAAACCCGTTGAGGTTTTAGGGACGCTGCCCCCGATCCTTTGCCCGCTCACCGGCGAACGGGATAGCCGTCCGCTGACCGGGCAGCGGAACCCCCGTCGAGGGGCGCTGCCCTCGAACCCCCGCCCGCTGACAGGGCAGCGAGGCACCCGTGTCGGGGGCGCTGCCCTTAAACCCCCACATTCCGCACGCAGGGATCATATATCGTTTGACAACATTCCGACTTTCCTAAGCTCACGTGGGCATACCCGATGTGAGAAACAAAGATCCCCGAAGTATTCGCCAACTCCAACACTACCAACTTTTGCCTTCCCTACGTTGCCCTCTCCAATGGTGGCTGGTGCAACTCCTATCTCCAACACTTCGATCCGGCGGAGCCGGCTCTCTTGCAGATTGGCATGGCGTATCTCGCGTTTGAAGTTATGTTCTGGTTGATGATTAGGCTTGTAAGAATGGCGTTTATGAGGCCGATGCTTTGCTGGTGTTTGCAGGTCCAATGAACAAGATATGCAACGCGTTGAACTGGTGTGGGAAGAGGTTCGAAGATGCCACGCGAAAAGCAGAGGAGCTTGCGGAAAATGACTGGCATCGCCGGGAGTTTTCTCTTCATTTCTTTCTCGCCAAACATGTCTGTATACAAACATTTTGGATTTCATTCGTGGATACGAATCTGGTTTGATCATGCTTGCTTGCATATATTTCTTCTCCGTTTCTGCAATATATTAAAATGCTATCAAAGTAAATATTCAGTCCAAAGAGTTTCCATATGCAATATATTGTGATAAGGTTTAGCCTAAACCTTTGCGTGATATTCCAATAAAAATATTCTGGTTAATTTTCACCTAAAATTGCTGATGTGACCGTTTAGTGATCGCCGGTCATCTTACGTGGTATTTCGCTACAACGATAGCCATTTCCAGTGAAAATTGATTGGAAAAATTATATTGAAATTTTGCCCAAATGTTTAGAACTAAATTGGTAAAATTGAAAACTTTAAAACTAAATTGGTATCCATTTATGTTTCCCTAATGAGTGTACCTCATTTCATGTTAAAAAAGTCAATGATCCCACGAAAGATTTGGTAGATAATAAATTGTAGCATTATGTATGATTGACATAAGAAAATGTTAGTAGTTCTCTTTTTCCTTTTCTTTTTCTTTTTCTTTTTTGTGGCTCTCTTCTAGATCAAATATATATCATTTATTTAATAACACTCAAAGTTGAATTAAGAATCCTCGCATCACACTTCATCACATTTGCTTTATGTACATCTTGAAGAAAATATGTGATCTTTTAACACATGCAACGCTGGTGACATTGTACTGAGTGAGGTCGCTTGTGGAGACTCAAACACAGTGAACCGTTTATTGTTCTCTCTCGTGATCTTATCGGGATCTCTCTCGTGGGTCGCCGGCGAGGCTCACCCTGTAAACTTTCACTCCAGCTACTTGAATGCCACCCCGAGCAGGTTGGCCTCTGGCTTCATCAACCTTAACCAAAGCAGCGGTGAGAACCCATACGTCCGCGTCCATGCCGTCCGGCAGGAGTGAGTCTATCGAGGCGTATATTTGAGTTTGAAGTTGTGTTGTGGTCAATGATTAGGCTTTTGAAAATGGTGTTGATGAGGCCGACGCTTTGCTGGTGCTTGCAGGTCTGATAAACAAGATATGCGACGTGATGGACAGGTGTGGGAAGAGGTTCGAAGATGCTACGCGAAAAGCAGAGGCGCTTGCAGACAATGTCTAGGCATCACCGTGAGTTTCCTCTGCATTTTGTCTCGCTAAACATGTCTGCATAATCAGATAGAAACAATTTGGATTTATTCGTGGAGACGCACCTGATTGATGATTGCTTGCTTGCATATATTTCTTCTCTGTTTCTGCAATCTATGTGAATGCTATCGAAATAATCATTCAGTCCGAGCAGCTTGGCTCTTTGTTCTTAATTGACTTCGTTTGTTCAGCATAGTGGCCTCGCAACACTCCGGTCCTGTGGTTTTGGAAATCACTTCCAACGATCAGCCATCGACTTTTGCAATTGCCACCTAGGAACTAAGATGCTTGCTTTATAATCTGTGCATTTAGTCCGCCGATTAGCAGTTGAGTGGATCAAATTCAATGATTTTTTTTCTAGAGGATCTTCAACTTTAATGTGCGGTGCTATCTTCAGTAAGTTATTCTTTTGCCTATCTATGACAATTCCCATCTATAACAAATTGCCAAATGCATAACATGGCACTTCCCCAGAGGACATGGTTTGTATACCATAATTTTCTGAAGCCATCCGGACCCATTGGGCTCTATGCGTGACGGAACTTTGGACTAGATAAATGATCATCTCTTGGCCCAACATCTTTTTCCCTGTAAAGAAGAAAAAGTAGCTTTGTCCTCTAACAGCAAGCACTGCAGCAGTTGGGTAAGCCTGGCTTTGGCTTGTTGTCCGTTCTCTAGTTTATTTGGGAGAGACGAGCCCCGTAACTTCTTTGATTCTTGTTATGTTAAGAACTCTACATTTGCCTGACCTCGACTAAATGGTAATTGTGCTCTGCTTGTGTTGAAACAGTTAGAACTAGCCCTAGCATCACAGACGCAGCAACGACTCGACTTGCTCAGGGGACAAAATTGCTCACAGAGGGGGAACAGGATAAGGTATTTCAACAAATGTTTGAGATTCGGCCCGGATAGAAGCTTCTGAAGGCATATGTTTTCTATCTATCCACCTCCATCGGGCCTGTCATTGGGACACTGTAGTTATCAAACAAGAGACTGGGGCCTTCTGTGGTGCTAACCCTCTTTGCCAATACTCTCCCTCAGGGCAGCAACGGTGGATGTATTACAAGGTAACCTTTTCCAATCTTCCTGTAATTCCATTTACTCTAGGACTGCCCTTTCAAATTGGTAAGCACTGACCTTTTGTCTGAATCACGATAAGTTTTTGATGCATTGCAAATTCATCGTAGGATTGAATATCTTGAGTGGAGAATGTAGATGAAAGTTGGAACATTATGTTCGAGAAGCCCATGGAAGAAGTAACTAAAAATGTGAAATTAAGCTAGGTCAATTCTATATTCAATGTCTAAAGTGTCTGCTAAGTTCAAGAGGCCTATAATTTCATTTGATTTAATTTCTGGGTTAATGACGCCACATACCCGCATACCTACAGTTTTGCGCATTTTCCAATCAAATGTCCATACATTTTTGTTTCCATCAAGGAACACTCTTCCAAATCGACTCAATCTAAAACTTTTATTAAATGAATTAAGGGCGTTAGCTGACGTAGTCGACTTTTTCCTTAAATTGCCATTAGTTGTACACTTAGGATGCCAACCAGCCTTCTTAAGATGATACCACATTAACTAATATACATTATACACCCGAAATGCTTCCACGTCATCTTTCTTCATCATAACGCACTAGACGGCTGAGTTGGCATAGTTTTTGCTGACTCGACATGATTTTTACTAAGTCAGGAGCCACTACAACAATTATGCATCATTGTTGCTGAACAAGCAAATCGCATCATCAAAAAGTACATGACATGTCAATTTAGTTTACAAAAGTACTAAATTAGTCCAATTTTGAGGTGTTAATTTACCACCACAAACTTTATTTATTTGCTAATATTATTTATTTGTTAGATTAATTTACTAATTTTATAATCATTTGCGTTGATTACCATATAGCAAACAATCCACTAACAAAAACAAAGTAGGGAAAGTAGAGTCTTCCAATTCTAATTCCAAATGCAACTCTCTCTCTCTCTCTCTCTCTCACACACACTTTTTAATCTCTAGTAACTTCATCACATATGATTTATGTACATCTTCAATAAAAAGAAATGTGACCTCACCACGCACAGTGCATGTGACACTCTACCGGTACATGAGAGAAATCACGGATCATGTTACACCCAAAAGTACAATTTGAAAATTAGAAAACTCAAGGTTTCTAATAAAAAAGAATAAACATGGGAAAAGTTATAGTTTTAATAAGATAACTTTAACATCTTCAAGATAAAAAAAAAAAAACAAATTATTTCAGGACCAAATGCATCATGCGAGTCTCCTGCTACAAGTCAAAGTCAAGTTGATTATGAGTTAAAAAGTAACTCCTTGCGAGGCCGGTCAATGTCGACTGAAACTTCAGATTCGTCGCATAAATTGTCCCTTCGTGCTTGTCTCGTCCGTTGGCCTGCTTAGACTTCTCGGCCGACCATTCCCAATCTTTTCCGTCTCTCGTACATCCCATTATTATCGTCGGTCGCTACACCCCAAATGACTCACCTCCAAACTTAGCTCTCGTCGGAGATTACTCCTCTCATCTTTTTCTCTCTTCCTTTTCCATGTCCGATCGAAACACCCACATTCTGCTTAGTTGATTCGTGCTCCCTGCTATTGCATCAACTATGCACAAAGATCAACTCCTTGTTCTTGTTGTGGTTGTTGTTCTTCTTCTACATCGGTCATATAGTATCACTGTAAAAAAAACCAGTGCACCACGTCTTGCGGCGAGGTCGCTAATATAAGCTACCCATTTCGACCGAAGGGAGATCTGAAGGGCTGTGATGACCCTAACTGATGGAATGATGGACTTTTATTTGTGAAAATTGGGCCGCCCATGATAGGCTAACCCAGCCCACGAAAGAAAGTAACTGCACTTGGCAGTTATTGTCTTGAAGTTATAAGATGAAAACACACGTAATGGGAAAAGTGTTGTTGCATTTTTTCCATCAGAAAGCATTTTCACAAGAAGAAAAGCAAGAGGACTTTGCTTTCAACAATTCAAGAATTGTTCCCTCTCTCGACGCTGCGATAAGTGCATTTAATCTGTGACAAAAGAGGCATGTTCGTTTTACGTGATATACTTCGAACAATCAGTGATTCAAGCGTAGAATGGGCACGTTTTTCCGTAATTTTGTATGATATTTTAGGAATTTGTTTCCGTCACTAACTATGAGCTAGCCTGCATAAATAACCGCACTGTTCTCGATTTGTACTCAGGCAATTACTCTATATGGCACATCGACTATACCAACTACATGATTAGGATTGCTGATGTCGGGCTACAAAAGGGCAACTGCTCGTCTCTTCCTCTCCGCCCTTTGTCATGTGGCTACTTTGGCTACAAATTGGATCGCTATAGATGCAGAGGATACACGTTCTATGGTCAAGAGTTATCCAAGACCATTTCAATTGTGAACTGCACGGAGGCTGTTGCTTCTCGGTTATACATTGACGCTTCCTCATGCCTTGGGGTCAAATTTTCAAAATTTTCCAGTACAAGAAGGCGATTATATGTCATGGTCGTTGTGAATGTCTCGAACGTGGAAACAGCATGCACTATAGAGCATATGGCAATGATACCAGGGTGGGCTGACGGAGACAATCTTCGTTCCTATGCACAAATTCATAATATGATGGTTTATGGGTTTGAGCTTTCATGGCTTCCAATTGCCTGTAAGATTTATTGCAAAGATTATTTTGAGTGCTACATCAGCGACAAGCACCAAATTCAGTGCTACATATTCTATCTCTTTTGCAGAGACCGTCCCTTACCTCTACTATATCGTCTCCTCTATTGAAGTGATTCCCCGCTACAGCATCGGTAACGAATATACAATCTTCTCATTGTGAAATCAAGTTAGTGTTTGTAAATGCAAACATTTAACACACCCACAAATTGGTTATTCGTATAACAATAAATACATAATTTATTAATTTGTTTATCTATTTAATTCGATTTCTGCCCACAAATCTTAGTGGATTGAACCGATATGCTCATTGCTTGATTATGATCTAAATAAGTGTCTTTTAAATGCTCTTTAGCTTTCACTTGTTAGAAATTCAAAATCTCTTGCGGAATAGGGATCAACCGTTACCTTGGTGCGATGCTCTCGCTCTTTGGCATCGGTAACATTACTACAGTCTACTTGTTGTGAAATTGACTTAATATTTCTAAATGCAAACATTTAACACACCCACAAATTGGTTATCGAAAATACAGTGTTTCCGTGTATGGTTGTGAAATTCATCTTGGGAGCCCCAAGCGTGATGATGTTGCTAATACGCAAATGGAGAAGAAATCACTTAGCAATGGATCAAAACGTTGAAGAATTTTTGCAATCTAGTAATAACTTCTTGCCGATAAGGTACTCTTATTTGGACATCAAGAAAATCACGACGGTGTTAAGGACAAACTAGGTGAGGGAGGGTATGGCTCCATGTTTAAAGGAAGGCTTCGGAGCGGCCACGAGGTGGCAGTCAAGATTTTGAAGAAGGGCAAAGCAAACGCGCAGGACTTCATCAGCGAAGTGACTACCATCGGAAGAATTCATCATGTGAATGTGGTTGGACTCATAGGTTTTTGTTTTGAGGGATCGAAACAAGCTCTTGCCTATGATTTCATGCACAACGGGTCTTTAGATAAGCACATTTTCTCACGAGGAGAGGGGACTTCTCTTGATTACAAGGAAGTGTACGAAATTGCTCTCGGAGTGGCTAGAGGGATCGAGTATCTTCATCAAGGATGTGATATGCAAATTCTACACTTTGATATTAAGCCTCACGACATTCTTCTCAGCATGGATTTCACCCTAAAAGTTTCTAACTTTGGGCTCGCTAAATTGTATCCCACAAACTACAACACTGTATCTTTGACTGTTGCAAGAGGAACCTTGAGATACATGGCTCCAGAGTTGGTTTTCAAGAACCTTGGGGGTGTCTCTTACAAAGCTGATGTCTATAGTTTCAGCAAATTGTTGATGGAAATGGCCAATGGGAGGAAGAATGTGCATGTGATTGTAGAGTGTTCCAGTCAGATTTACTTTCCTTTATGGGTCCATGACCAACTTAGTGAAGGATTGGACATTCTGGTGGAAGAAGTAAGCAAGGAGGACAGGAGAATAATAAAGAATATGATAATAGTTGCTCTTTGGTGCATACAATTGAGTCCTAGCGAATGTCCTTCGATGCACAAAGTCTTGGAAATGCTCGAAGGAGAAGTAGACGATCTACAAATACCTCCTAAGCCACTCATTGAGAAAAGTATCAAAAAAGTCCTAAACTTTTTGCATTTATACAAATTTAGTCATAAACCTTTTTTTTAGTGTCAATTCAGTTATAACCTTTTGCATTTTTTGATTGAGTCTTAAACTTTTTTTTTGTGTCAATTCAGTCCTAAATATTTTGCATTTGTGACAATTCAGTCCTAAATATTTTGCATTGATGCCAATTCAGTCGTTCCGGCTAATAGCTATTCACGTGTCGAAGAACTAAATTGGCACAAATACAAAAGGTTCCGAACTGAATTGACACCAAAAAGGACTCAATTGGCATTAATGCAAAAGGTTTAGAACTGAATTGGTACAAAAAAAAGGTTTAGGACTAAATTTGTACATATGCAAAAGGTTTATGACTTTTTTGACACTTTTCCCCCCACTCTTTTATCCAATAGAAATGTCAACAAGGGATGATGGAAGTTGGACTGACAATGGCAAATATACTATATCCACTTCATCGACTAGTGAAATAACTTACGAAGATTATCATTTTGAGCATACTAGCACTAGTATTACACAAATGGAGAGTCGTGTTGATAAAATTTGATCCCGTGACATATCTGGCAAATAGAAACGGGTAATATTGTTGATGTAGGTCTCCTTTCATGGCCATTATTGGATTGTATATGTTTATAACTAGGTTTTTGAATCTTAATTGCGACCATATCGTCTTTAGCATTATCATTTTTATAATGTCATTAAATATAATTTGGATAATCGATTATAATAGTAAGCCTAGTGACGATTTTTAAGGTAATTCTTTGAGAAGCCAGTTTGGGTTTCAAAGTCTCTGTCTAAAAACCCAATTAGCAGACAACCCGCGCTACACGTGGCTTCATGGCACTCCGGAGCTGTATGGACACGTCATTTGATGCCACGCCACTTGTCGCTACTACAATGATGGGGACTTTAATTGAATCTTTATTCCATCGAAAATTAGTTAGAAGATAAATTAAAGTATAATGGGAGACATCAAAAGATGATCTCACTCTTAGTAACAGTACCAGGTGAGATTAATTAAATTCTTATATCTTTTACGAGGGTTGCTAAGGTTATTTAGTGGTAAGTGAGGTTATTTTTTGATTAATAAGGAAAGAAGAAAGAATAGAATGGTGAGTTGCATCATTTACAATTTCTCTGTTTTTGGCCTCCAAAAATTCCAACGACCACTTTGCGGTAACAGTTTCCTTGATTTTGGGATACAAAGAGAAAATAACAAAATGTTTAGTTGACCAAATCCGAAATATAAGAAAGATCGTGTTTTTCATTTATCCCCGTGATCTTATCGAGATCTCTCTCCTCATTTCTAAATTCCATCTCCACTCTCGTCTTTTTGCGCGATAGTTTCTCGACACTGGCGTGAGATAAGAAGATGAAGACGAAAACGAAAAAGAAAACAATGAACGGCGGAGGCGAATCAGTGGCAACATGGTGCGGCAAGTGGGTAGTGGGGACGCCGGTGGAGCTGCGGGCGCATCCCGCGAACTAGCAGGTCGCCGTCTGGATCGCCGGCAAGGCTCACCGCACGAGCTTTCCCTCCAGCTACCTGAATGCCACCCTGAGCAGCTCGGCCTCTTGCTTCGTCAACCTCAACCAGAGCGGCGGCAAGAACCCTTTCGTCCACGTCGCTCCGGTGAATGCCTTTGCGCCGTCCGGCAGGAGTGAGTCTATCAACGCATGTTTTCGAGTTTGAAGTTGTGCTGTGGTTGATGATTAGGCTTTTGAGAATGGTGTTGATGAGGCCAACGCTTTGCTGGTGTTCGCAGGTCTAATGGAAAAAAGATGCTACACGAAAAGCAGAGGCGCTCGCGGACAATGTCTGGCACATCGTGAGTTTTCTCTGCATTTTGTCCCGGTAAACGTGTTTGTATAAATCAGATATAAACATTTTGGATTTATCCGTGGAGACGCATCTGATTGATGATTGCTTGCTTGCTTGCTTGCATGTATATCTTCTCTGTTTCCGCAATCTCCACGTGTGCTATTGGAGTAATCATTCAGTCCAAGCAGTTTTCCGATTACCACCTAGGAACTAAGATACTTGCTTTATAACCTGTGCATTTAATCCGCCAATTTGCAGTTGAGCGGATCAAATCCCGTGGTTATCTTTCTAGAGGAGCTTCAACTTTATTGTGCGGTGCTATCTTCGGCGCTTATTCTTCTGGCAATCTATGTCGATTCCTATCTATATCAAATTGCCACATGCACGACATGGCACTTCCGTGGAGAACGTGTTTTGTTTTCCATCATTTTCAAAGGGTATTAGGACTCATTGGGCTCTTTGCGCGAGTGAACATTGAACTAGATAAATGATTATCTCTTGTTCGAACATCTTTTTCCCTGTAAAGAAGAAAAATTAGCTTTGTCCTGCTAGAGCAAGCACTGCAGCAGTTGATAAGCTTCGCTTTGGCTTGTTGTCCGTTCCTTAGTTTTCATTTGGGAGAGACAAACCCCGTAACTTCATTGATTCTTGTTATGTTAAGAACTCTATTCTTGACTGACCTCGATAAATTGGTAATCTTGCTATGCTTTATGTTGAAACACGTGGAACTAGCCCTCGCATCACAGACGCAGCAATGGCTCGACTTGCTCAGGGGACAAATTGGGACATTGCCCAAAGGAAAAAAGAAGAAGAAGAATCATTTTCAGTTGGCCGTGGCTGATATGGGATTTGGGGTTCGCTCTTTGGCGTCTTCAGGAAATATCCTTCCCCATCCATAACCAAACAGGCGTTGTCCAATTCACATTACCGCATGATTCACGAACTTCCCGAGTCATTATTACATGTAATGATAGGAAATAGGCTGTACATATGGCCATGGTCCATTTTGCAGTCAAAAGATGAGTCTCTCGAAAATGGAAAATACTAGTAATTTTGGCCGTAAATGTGATGTGCGGCTACTAGATTTTCCCTGAATTTCACGCGTCTGGTCAATCTTAAGAAGAAGCCATACGGTTGAAAGTAAATGGTTGGATTAGCTAATCCTGGATAATCAGACCGAATCCGAATTTGTTGCTCCAACCATTCCAAGTTTGCTACTCCAATCATTAACTTTCAACCGTATGGCTCCTTTCTAAGAATGACAAGACGCGTGAAATCTAGGGAAAATCGGATAGCCGCACATCACATTTACGGCCAAAAATTACATATATTTTCCATTCTCGAGAGATTCATCTTTTGACCGCATAATGGGCATGGCCATGTATACAGCCCATTTCCCATCATTACATGTAATCATGACTACGAAAGTTTGTGAATCACGCGTGATGTGAATTGGACAATGCATATTTGGTTATGGATGTGGAAGGGATATTTCCTGAAGACGCCAAAGAAGTGAATCCCAAATCCAATGTCAGCCACGGCCAACTGAATATGATTCTTCTTTTTTTTTTCTTCGGGCAATGTCCCATTTTGCCTTGTTGGAAAATAGATAGATCATAGAATCGCTCTATATGATGAGAAAAGTCTCCCTTTGTGCTTGTCTCATAGAGGGATTGAATATTTTCATCAAGGATACGACATGTAAATTCTGCACTTTGATATTAAGCCTTGCAATAACCTTATCGACAAGAGTTTCATTCCTAAAGTATTAGACTTTGGGCTTGCGAAGTCGTACCCTGACGAGCAAAACGCCATGTATCTAACTGTCACAAGAGGAACCTTTGGATGCATCGCTCCGAAGCTAGTCTATAAAAACTTTGGGGGCATTTTTACAAAGCCGATGTCTACAATTTAGGTAAATTGTCAATGGAAATGGCCGGTGGAAAAAAGAATTGGATGTAGACCAAGGCAATAGAGCCAGATTTACTTTCCATCCTGGGTTTACGATGGTCTAAGTGTGGGAAAGAACATTCAAGTGGAGGAAGTTAGGGAAGAGAATATGAGGATACCAAAGAAGAGGATAATAGTGGGTGTTTGGTGCATTCAATTGTATCCTATCCATCGTTCCCCAAGCGCAGAAGTATTTGGCATGCTGATGAAGAAGTAGATGATCTCCCAATGCCTCCCAAGCCACTGTTTTGTCCAACAGGAGTGTCAGCTGACAGGGATCGTGCTGGTACCGAGAATGACAAACCCGTGGACACCATATCCAATTCATCAAGTACAGCAATAATTTATCAAGATTAACAGCTTGAGTATAGCAGTATTACTAGACGAGCGTAGGAATATTCAAATCACAAAAAATAAATAAAAATCAGTTCAGCGGATTTTACAATATATTGTAATTCGGTGTCAACAAGTGTCTCGGGGCACTTTCAACAAAATTTCTATCGGAATATTGTCATTAGTCAGAGTATTGTGGACGACAATAAAAAATTAATTTACATACTTATTATTTGAATAAAGTGCGTGATATTATGTTAATTAGTGGGATGAGAGTTAAGGATGATCGGTACAAACACAATAGACTACACTATAATAAAAAAAAAGTGCGAGGTGTTTCTCCCTTTTCATATTTTCGAATTTCCCTTCTTGATTATAAAAAGTCATGTGTAAAAATTACAACTTATGAGTAATTATCTCTATATATAAACATAGTAAAAACTCAAAAGCACACAAATGTAGACTTAACGCATCATTCTGCACACGAGATTTCACGAATATCCTTCGTGCATTTAGCATTTTGCCTTTTTCCCCCTTTGTCTGCAATAAGAGCATAGAAAATAAACTCATGGCAATCGGATCGAATTTCCAATCATTCAAACACGAATCGACATGACCCTTTGGGAAGTCATATTCCGATCTCATAATCTACGCCCCTCGTCCGAAACCCTGACCACTGGCCGTGCTGGGCTTAGGCTCGCTCTAAGCTTTTGTACGGCTGCGTTGGGGGTGGCCCAGGCCAATGTCGATTCAAATTTTAGATTCGTCGCGGTGCATGAAGTATCCCTTCGTGCTTGTCTCGTACGTTGAACGGCTTTGAAATTTCAGCCGACCATTCCCAATCTTTTCCTTCTCTCACACGTCCCATTTTGTGGTCGCCACTACCCAAATCACTCACTTCCACATAATCAGTTTGGAGTCGGAGATATTTCCTTCTCTCCTCATTATGTGAAGAAACAGAGCAACTGAAATTATTCTTCTCTTCTTCATCACCCTTTCTTCCTACATCTCAACGCTAAACACTAGATTTTCTTACTTTATTCGCATTCTCTCCTGTTGCATAACCGATGCCTAAAGATCAACTCCTTGTTCTTCTTCTCTTTCTTCTTCTACATCAGTCTTTTAGCATCGCTGTCAGAAATAATCAGTGCACTAGCTCTTGTGGCGAGATTGCGAACATAAGCTACCCGTTTCGGTTGAGGGGGGTCCCGAAGGTCTGCGGCAACACTAAGTTTGAGCTAGCCTGCATAAACAACCACACCGTTTTGGGTTTGTATTCAGGCAAGTACTATGTACGGTACATCAACTATACGAACTACACAATTAGGGTTGCTGATGTAGGGATGCAAAGGGACAATTGCTCACCTCTTCCTTGCCACTCTTTGTCGTGCGCCAACTTCAGCGAACGAGATCCGTACAGTTGCATTGGACACAACTTGTACAAGTTCTATGGTCGAGAGTTATTCAAGACCGTTTCGATCGTGAATTGCACAAAGGCTGTTGCTTCTCAGTTTTACATTGACACTCCATCGTGCCTTGACGGGATTGAATTTTCCAATTTTTCTAGTACAAGAAGGCGATTATACGCTATGATCGATGGGAATGTCTCGTATGTGGAAACCGCATGCACTATAAAGCTCAGGGCAATGATATCAGGGTGGGTTGATGGCGATGATCTTCGTTCCTATGCCCAAATTCATGAACAGTTGGTTTATGGATTTGAGCTTTCATGGCTTCTAATGGCGGTTGAGACGCATTGCAAAGATTATTTTTGGGGGTACATTAGCGGCAAGCACCAAATTCGGTGCGAACTCAAGAAAGGTGAGAACTTTTGAATTTGTTGAGTTTCCTCAACAAAAAAAAATTTGTGACATATTTGGTTAAAATCTGTGAAATTTTATCCAAACGGGAAATTGAGCTCGGTCATATGTATATATTTTTGGATCCCATGTGATGTGAAAATGCCCATTAAGATCATATAGTTTGGTAAATGATGTTGTGGTATTTTATACGTATAATAATAAATTCATTCTTTTATTTATTTAATTTGAATTCAAACAACAAATCTTAATGATTTTTTTTTGGTCTGTAATCTTAGTGAATTGAACCAATATATTAATTACTTGAGTTTGGTCTAAATAAGCGTCTTTTGAATTTCTTTATCTTTAACTTGTCACATATTCACCCTCTTTTGCAGGAATTTTCAGCTACGGCAGGGTTTTGGGGGAACAATTACTCAGTGTTATAGGTAACATTACTCCGATCTTCTCATTATGAATTGATTTGATGTTTTTAAATGCAAACAATTTAACACACCCACAATTTTCTTACTTTTTCCCCAAATACAGTGCTATTCATGGCTGTGAAATTCATCTCGGGAGCCCCATGCGTGATGATTTTGCTTATACGCAAATGGATGGGAAGACACTTAGCAATGGATCAAAATGTTGAAGACTTTTTGCAATCTAATAATAACTTCATGCCGATAAGGTATTCTTACTCCGAAATTAAGAAAATAACGGGCCGTCTTAAGGACAAGCTAGGTGAGGGAGGGTATGGTTCCGTGTTCAAAGGAGAACTGCGGAGCGGCCGAGAGGTGGCGGTGAAGATTCTAAAGAAGGGGAAAGCGAACGGGCAGGACTTTATCAGCGAAGTGGCTACCATCGGAAGAATTTACCATGTTAATGTGGTTGGACTCATTGGTTATTGTTTCGACGGCTCGAAACAAGCTCTTGTTTATGATTTCATGGACAATGGGTCTTTGGATAAGCACATTTTTTCACGAGGACAAGAAACTTCTCTTGATTGCAAGGAAGTGTACAAGATTGCTCTTGGAGTGGCTAGAGGGATTGAGTATCTTCATCGAGGATGTGACATACAAATTTTACACTTTGATATAAAGCCTCACAACATTCTTCTCGACGAGAATTTCAACCCAAAAATTTCTGACTTTGGGCTAGCCAAATTGTATCCCACAAAGTACAACACCGTATCTATGACTGTTGCGAGAGGTACTTTTGGATACATGGCTCCAGAGTTGATCTATAGGAACCTCGGGAGCGTCTCTTACAAAGCTGATGTCTACAGTTTTGGCAAATTGTTGATGGAAATGGCTAGTGGAAGGAAAAATCTAGATGCAAACGCAGAGCAATCGAGCCAGATTTACTTTCCTTTATGGGTTCATGACCAACTGAATGAAGGATTGGATGTTCCAATGGAGCAAGTTAGCGAGGAAGATAGGAGAATAGTAACAAAGATGATAATAGTTGCTCTTTGGTGCATTCAATTGAATCCTAGTGATCGTCCTTCGATGCGCAAAGTCTTGGAAATGCTGGAAGGAGAAGTAGGCGACCTACAAATACCTCCCAAGCCACTTTTTTATCCAGCAGAATTGTCAACAAGGGATGATGGAACTTGAACTGACAAAGGCAATGATACTTTATCTACTTCATCAACTAGGGCATTAACTCATGAAGATTCTCATCTTGAGAATACCATTAGTGGTATTACACAAGCAAAGAGACGTATCAAAACCATTTGATCTTGTAACATATGCGGCAAATAGAAGTGAATCATATTGATGATGTTTTATGTGTATCTCCCCTTTCATGTCCCCAGATTGTATATATTTATGACTCTTCTTATGGATCTTCATTATGACTATATCATGTTTAGCATTATCATATTAAAGATGTTATTAATTATACTTTGGACTTTAGGATCATAGAAGATCTATTGACGACTTTCAGCAGAGTCTCGCGGGGAACGAGATTGGATTTTATAATCTTTGCTTCAAAACCTAAGTAGCACACAACCCGCACTTCGTGCAGCTTCATGGTACTCCCGTCACTATATATGCATCGCTTCATTCCCATCGCTCTATTGGCATTGCTTCCTTGCAGATCAATTGTTGCTATGAATAATGTTGAAAAATTACGGATGGAGAGATGATATAATTTTCGAAGTGATGATGAACAACTTCAATTCAAAGGAGGGGGACTACAACTTATTTTATATTTGGAAATAGTTGTGGACTTTATGCATCATGCGGTACACAAAAATGATATTTCTATGTGTTTAGCGTTTTGCTCTTTTTATCCCTTTGTCCGTGATGAAGTGCACGTAAGAAATGAATCAACATGGTCTTTTCGCTTTCTTCTCGCTTCCTACTTCAACACAATCTAGATTGGAGTTTGGCCCGGACCCGTAAACCCATCAATGGAGCTGCTCATGTGCTTGCAAATTGGGCATTTAATCGAATATGAACCGCATCCTTGTTTCTTTTCCACAATCTCCTGTCTAAAGTTAATAATACGATATTAGTAGAGATTATTAATCGCTCTAGTATAGTTACTGCATCTGATTTGTAATGTTTTGTTCGAAATGAAAAGTTTGTTTCTGGCAAAAATAAATTCCGATCTGCTAATCTATGCTTCCTGTCCCAACTCCTAGCCAAGGGCAATTGCACTTTGGATTCGTCGCACTGCATGATTGTCTCGAACGCAGACCGGCTTTTGACTTATCAGCCGACCATTCCCAAACTTTTCTGTCTCTCTTATGTCCCATTATCGTCGGTGGACACGTCATTATTTCAAGAAAGATACAGAGCCACTAGAAGCATTCTTCTCATCTTTATCTTTCTTTTCCATCTCAACACTAAACACTCAGATTTTGCTTAGTTGATGCATGCTCTCTCCCCATTGCATAAGCTATGCACAAAGATCAACTCCTCCTTGTCCTCCTCCTCCTCCTTCTACATCGGTCTTTTATTATTGCCATAAAAAATAATCAGTGCACCACTTCTTGTGGTGAGATCGCGAGCATAAGCTTCCCGTTTCGGCTAAAGGCCAACCCGATGCTCTGCGGTGACCCTCACTATGAGCTAGCATTCATAAATAACCGCACCGTTCTCGATTTGTACTCAGGCAATTATTATGTATGATACATTGACTATACCGACTACACGATTAGAATTGTTGATGTCGGGCTGCAAAAGAGCAATTGCTCATCTCTTCCTCTCTGCTCTTTGTCATGCATCAACTTCAGCTCCTATTCAGGTTGGTATACATGCGGGGATTACATGCCCACGGGTCCAGAGTTATCCAAGACAGTGACAATCGTGGACTGCACGAAGGCCGTTGATTCTCGGTTTTTCTTCGATGCTTTGTCGTGTCCTGATGGGGGACAAATTTTCAATTTTCTCTAGCACGAGAAGGCGAGTATACGCCATAGTCGATGCAAAAGTCTGATATGTGGAAACTACATGCACTGTAGAGCTTATGGCAAAGATACCATGGTGGGCTGATGGCAATAATCTTCGTTCCTATGCGCAAATTCACGAACTGATGGTTTACGGTTTTGAGCTTTCATGGTATCCAATTGCCAGTATGAAGCATTTCAAAGATTGTTATTGGTGCGACATCAATGACAAGCACCAAATGCGGTGCAAATTCAACGAAGGTAAGGACTTTTGAGTCTGTTCAGTCACAGATAAAGACATCATCTCTTCAGCCTTCACTTGTCACATATCTAATCTCTTTTGCAGGAAATATTATCGTTGATTACCTCTTCAGTATCGCCCCACTTATTACGATGCTCTCCCTCTATGGCGTCGGTAACATTACTCCAATATTCTCATTATGAAATTGATTTAATGTATCAAAATGCATTAACATACCCACAAATTGGTTATCGGAATAATTGTTGTGGAAGCCAAGCGATCGAATAACAAATTTGACAGAACAAGAAAATAAATCGAACATAAGATTTACGTGATTTGATCCTAGTGACATACGTCCACGGGGAGAGCAACATGGAATTTCATTATGGATTAAGCGATATAATGGAAATTATAACCACACTTGAGTCACTCAAATACTCTTAGTGTTTCCCAAGCCCTAATTACACCCAATAACTTATGCAGTATTTATCTTATAATTTTTCACGAAATAATCTCTCAATCTCACAAAGAAATTATACATAAATCTTATCACAAGATTTAATCGCTAAATCACTCGTACTTTTTCTTCAATGTTACGCACAAAGAAAACGCTGGGATGTAATTCCACGAAGACTCACGTCAAGCACTCAGTTCGGCACTTCAGTTCTTCCTGGACATGGACGACACGAAGACCCCACTTTGCACTCTTCAACTTCTCCTTTCCAAAGTGCCCACGATAGAATATAATATATGTGCCCAAAGTTGACCGAGTCATGATCTGGGTCAAAAGTCCAATATTTCCAGTCTCCGACGTGCATTAGGAAAGTGAATTTCAGAGTTTTTTATCTCTTCACTCTGACACAATTGGAAACTACTTTCGTTTCTTTCACAGCTTGGCCGACTCCAATTCGGCGACATCCAAATCCATTAGGCTTTCCAGATTAGGGAAATCATATTTACAAAAATATGATTTGGATATTCATGTGCATTTTTAGATCAAAATTGTCCATAGACTCAAACTCGAGACATATTTTAACAATAATAACACAACCACAATTTTCTTGCATACAGTGCCATTCATGGTTGTGAAATTCAACTTCGGAGCTCCATGCGTGATGATGTTTCTAATGCATAAGTGAAGGAGAAGCCACCTAGCAATGGATCAAAATAGTAAAGAAATTTTGCAATCCAACAACAACTTTTTACCAATAAGATACTCTTACTCAGACATCAAGAAATTCACGAGTAGCATTAAGGACAAACTACACTATTTTGCTTCCTTCTAGTAGTTTCTTTGCTTTAGCGAGGGAGGTCGCTTCTAGACTCAAACACACATTGAACCGTTAATTTTTGGATTCTTGTTCTTATTGAGATCACAACTGTGACATTCTAAATTTCGACCCACTTTCAGGATTTATGAAGTGATATTATTATCAATACACTTTCTGGTATATCTCGCTCGGAATTGACCATTCTTAAGAATACTAACCGTTAAGGAATGGCTAATTAGGATTTCGGTACGCACGACCTGAGAACTCGAACTTGGATTGACATTTCGATCATGAAGATTTACGAGGAAATATTTTGGGTCATTATAGGCCGATCCAAGAATGATTATGGAACAATTTAACAATGTTATACAATTGAGTCACGGGTGATTTCGTTTAATCGTTGTATGCATTCCGAACGTTCCAAAATCAATTTCCAATGATCATGTCAGTCGGAACTAGTAATTGACCCTCGTGACCACATGACAACTGAAGTAGCCATGGCCTGAGTAAACTTAAAGGTGAATTGATATCAAATCATCCACGGGTTGACACGCGTAAATCCTAAAAGCCGTCTATTAGTTTGAAATACACGAAAGTCGCATTTGATCAATTTTGGCCACGAATTGGAATCCGAACTTGCGTATCAAACTTTAAGGATATCAAAATTATTATTTTGAACGATGCAGCGTTAAATTCGCTTTATTATTTGTTTGCTCATAAATTTACGAAAAAAAAATGGAAATTGGCCCGAAAATTGGAAAAGACGATTTTGCTCCTAAGCTTTCTAGAGTTTAATTGTTGAGTTGAAGGATATAATGGTCATTTTCCTCTCTCCCCCTTGATCAAAAATCACCTTGGACCATTTTGTCCTTGCCCTTTTAGTCAATTTCAATAATACCCTTCTAGAAACTTTGGTCAAAGAAGCATTTATGACCCTTGGATCAAACTTAGGCATTAAGGATCAATCATAACCCTCCAATTTGGATAATATGATCAGCCCACACCCTCTCTCTCCTTACTTCCTCTCTTGCTCTCTCTCTCTCTTCACTTTCTCTCTTTCTCTCTCCTCCTTGGCCGAGAATCACCACCACCACCGTCCACCACCATAGCACCTCAAGCCACCACCCTTGGGCCACCATGAGCCGCCGTCCACACCGGAATAGCCGCCGGAACACGCCAGAACAGTCGCCGCCGCCAGATCGTCGTTTGGGCTGCCGCCGTTCGCTGAAAATTCTGGACTTGGCTGGGACTTGCTGCTGCTGATTAGGCCTAATATTTGGCTTAAATTAGTGGTAAGTAACTCCCTAAACCTTGATTAGGTTAGTAGGTTACCAATGGATAGTGTTTAGGAGTTATTAGGGTAATTTATGGGTTATTTTAGGGGTTATGGTGGACGCTGATTTGAGGAAATTTTGGTGGCTAGAATTGATGATTATAGGATTGATTGAATGTTAAGATAGGTAGGTTTTGTAATTTAGGCTTGAGCATATGATTAATGGGGTTAATTATTCTTAATTTGACTAATTATGGTTGTTTTAATTAAATTCGTGGGTTAATCTTGTCGCTACAGAAATCATATGTTAGGGGCTGATTTGGGTGACTTGGATATTGATTATATGACCCCCATTGATTTTAGATTGATCACTGGTAATTTAGGGGCTTAATTACCTTAATTATGCTCTAATTTTAATCGTACGGTTTAGATTAAATTAGGATGTGTTAAAACCTTAATCGTGTGGTTGATTTGAGATTGTAAGTTGATCATGTGGTTTTGATCGACAATCGCATGGTTATTTAGTCGATTATGCACCGAATAGAGGCTTAATGAAGATCGTGCGGTGAATTGATTATTTAATGCCGATCGCATGGTCAAATTATGTGATCGAGTAGTTAATTTATTTAATCATGGCTGAGTAATTGACTATGGCTCAATCGTGTGGATGGAATGGTGATTGCGCGGTCTAGAGAGAAGATCATATGTTGAAATTGACATTTGATACGAAAAATGAGAGTGATTCATGGCATATTTAATTATAGTAAATTGCACGTCATACACACTTGCATTAGCTAATTAAAGAAGATTAAAATTGGCAATATGTTGATGTTTACGTGTGTGGCCATGATGAGTTCCATCTAAAACAAGTTCTAGACGATGTCCGGCTAAGGCTCGGATGCTGTCTGGTACCCAACTTGTTAGGAGGGGGGGTTCGTTCTCAGACATTGTCGATCGCGGTAGAGGCCAGATCGATGCTCCTAAATGGAATGCCGTCCGGTACCCGACTTGTTAGGGGGGTTCGATCTCAGACGTTGCCACGCCCAAAGTAGTGGGGTGATGCCTGGCTATGCTGGAAGACTGGCAGGAGTTCGATGTGACCTATAGTGGGTAGTTAATAATCTAGACAACTTCGAGTGTTATGTGCATATGACATGTTTTGCGCTTGATTATGGGATAGAATCGTAAGGCACAGTATGGGACGGGCTTAAGTGATTTCATCTTATAATTGAGACTCATGTGAATGATTGAGTATGTTTGGATTATTATTATTGATGTTATGCATTTTTATAGTATGACATGGTTGTGATGTAATTCAAGACTTTGCATAGTGTGTGGTACCATTGTTCGTTTGATAGGAACTTACATTATTGGTTAGAATTGCATGATTAGGATACCAGAGGTACGTATTGCCCTAATCGAGGCTTAGGTAGTTTACTTATTGAGATTTTATCTCATTTCCTGTTGTTAAACATTTCAGACCCTCAACCTTGACCATGATTGAGCCTCCACTACGTTTCGAGGTACCAACGGAGATGGAGCATTGGGTGACTGAGTACCCTACGGGTGAGGATAGAATATATGAGAAATATGAGTGTACAGTTTGGGTGAATAACGGGGAGCAGTACTTGATGGCTCAAAGGTATATGGCATGATACGTGCAAGATAGAGCTCAGAAATTTGGTCCTATAAGAGGTTTTGATATTCCCCTGAATGATGGTTTAGGATTGTGGAATCTTATGGAGATTGATCCCCCTGACGGAGCAGTAGTTGATCCCGAGCCCGCACCGATGGTGACCGATGATTTAGAACCGGAGTTGGCGCCTTTACCGCCTAGCTCCTATAGCAATGTATCTAACCCGGCTTTACCAGGAGCACAGCCATGATGCGGAGGAGGTTTTTGATAGGACCAAGAATTCCTATCTTTTTGAAGTTGTTTGTGGATAGAGTAGTGGCTTTGATCGACCACCCCATTCCTTTTTGAGTATGTGTGGTCTGAGTTTGTGGCCTTTAGAAAGGCTTGTACATGTTACTGCTTTAAGTGACGTCAATGTTAAGTTTATAAACGGTTTGTTAGTTTATTTAATTTCTCTCTCTACTATCCCGTTTGAACGTTTGTTGTATGGAGTGTTCGTTTGACTTCCGCGTTTATTCTCTTGCTTCGAGGGTTTTGGGTCGGCAACAAATCCTGGGTGTCGAATTCTTATCGACCGTGGTGGGATGTTAGGTGTTCGTGGAGTACGGGGTGTGACAACACAAATTTTTCCCTCTTACGCTCTTTTCCATGCATTGATAGGTGGCGGGCGGTAGCAAGAGGCGACGGTCGGAAATCTATTTTTGGATCAGAATGATTATCATTCGCACTCCTAATCGATACTCCTCGTCGTGATGCATGATTGTCTCAAAGTTTGACTGGCATTTGACTTGTCGGCCGACCATTCCCAAACTTTTCCATCTCTCGCACGTCCCATTTTTGTCAGTTGCCACACGTAAAATCGCTCACCTCTGCACAATTAGTTGTCGTCGGAGATTTAAATTTTACCTATCTCCGTTGATAAATACACTCCTCACTATTCCAAGAAAGAAACAGAGCAACTCAAAATGTTCCTCTCATCTTTCATCTATCTTTCTCTTCCATCTCTACACTAAACGCTCGGATTTTGCCTCGTTAATTCATGCTCTCTCCTATCGCATGAGCTATGCACAAAGATCCACTCCTCGTTGTTGTTGCTGTTCTTCTTCTTCTTCTTCTTCTATATCTGTCTTTTATTGTTGCCATCGAAAACAATCAATGCACCATCTCTTGCGGCGAGGTCAACATAGGCTTCCTGTTTCGGCTGAGGGTTGACCCGACAGTTTGCGGCAACCCTAACTTTGAGCTCGCCTGCATAAATAACTGCATTGTCGTCGATCTGTACTCGGGCAATTACTCCGTATAGTATATTGACTATACCAACTACACGATTGGGGTGTTGATCTCGGACTGCAAAAGGGCAATTGCTCGTCTCTTCCTCACTGCTCTTTGTCGTGCCGCTTCATCTTCATATCAGATTCGTACACTTGTTGGGATCTCAGGTACTCTGTTCCAAATTTATCCAAGACCATTTAGATCATGGGCTGCACGAAAGCCGTCAATTCTTACCATTACATTGACACTTCCTCGTGCCTTGATGGGGCCAAATTTTCGAATTCTTTTGATACAAGAAGGCGATTATATGCCGTGGTGGATGCGAATGTCTCGCATGTTGAAACCGGATGCACTATAGAGCATATGGCAATGATACCATGGTGGGCCAACGGCGACAATCTTCGTTCCTACGCGCAAATTCATGAACAGATGGCTTATGGGTTTGAGCTTTCATGGCTTCGAAAGGCCTGTGAGATCCAGTTCAAAGATTGTTATTCATGCGATATCAGCGCTGAGCACCAACTTTATTGCAAGCCCCCGCCCTCGACCGGTAAGGACTTTTGATTCATTCGGTTTTCTCAACAAAAATTAAAATTGTGAAATTTTATTTGGCCAAAACCTGTGAAATTTGATCTAATGCCAAATTGAGGTCGGTCATCTGTATATCTTGTCGGAGCCCATGTCATTTGAAAATGCCACTATGATCAAGTAGCTAGCTAAAATGCTGTTGTGGCATTTAACAAGTATAATACTGAATACAGTTTTATTTATTCGTTTATTAATTTAAATTGAATTCCCCCAACAAATCTTAGTGGATTGAACTTGATATACTCATTGCTTGATTATGGTATAAATAAGTGTCTTTTAAATTTTATTCTGCTTTCATTTGTCACATATTGTATCTTTTTTTGCAGATATAAATATCCTCGATGAAAATATCCCCTATTACCTCTACAATATTGTCGGGACTATCAAAATGATCTCGCTCCATGGTATCGGTTACATTAAATCTTCTCATTGTGGAATTAATTTTGTGTTTCTAAATGCAAACGTTTAGCACACCCGCAAATTAGTTATACGTATAAGAATAGATACATTGTTTATTCATTTTTTTTATACCGAATGCTTGATTGTGGTCTAAATAAGTATCTTTTAAATTTTCTTCAGCTTTCACTTGTCACATATTCTATCTTTTCTGCAGACGATGATATCGACGTTCACCTCTTCTATATCCTCTCCGATATTGTCGGGATTATTGAAATGATCTCGCTCCATGAAATCGGTAACATTTATACAATCTTCTCATTGTGGAATTAATTTAATGTTTCTAAACGCAAACATTCAACACACCCACAAATTAGTTATAGGTAAAAGAATAAATACATTATTTATTGATTTTTTATGCTCAGTGCTTGATTATGGTCTAAATAAGTGTCTTTTAAATTTCTTTAGATTTCATTTGTGACAAATTCAATCTAGAGTGCGGAATAGGGACCAACCGTTACCGAGATGCAATGCTCTCGCTTTTTGGCATTGGTAACATTACTACTGCCTTCTCGTTGTGAAATTGATTTAATATTTCTAAAGGCAAACGTTTAACACACCCACAAATTGGTTGTTGGAAATATAGTGTTTGCGTTCATGGTTGTGAAATTCATCTTGGGAGCCCCATGCTTGACGATGTTGCTAATACGCAAATGGAGGAGAACACACTTAGCAGTGGATCAAAACGTTGAGGATTTTTTGCAATCTAATAATAACTTCTTACCAATAAGGTACTCTTACTTAGACATCAAGAAGATCACGGGCGGCCATAAGGTCAAACTAGGCAAGAGAGGGTATGGTTCTGTGTTTAAAGGAAAACTCCGGAGCGGCGGCGAGGTGGCAATCAAGATTCTGAAGAAGGGGAAAGCAAACGGGCAAGACTTCATTAGTGAAGTGGCTACCATTGGAAGAATTCATCATGTTAATGTGATCAGACTCATCAATTTTTGCTTCGAGGGCTCGAAACAAGCTCTTGTCTACGATTTCATGCCCAATGGATCTTTGGATAAGCACATTTTCTCATGAGGAGAGGGGACTTCTCATAATGGCAAGGAAGTGTACGAGATTGCTCTCGAAGTGGCTAGAGGGATCGAGTATATTCATCGAGGATGCGACATGCAAATTCTACACTTTGATATTAAGCCTCATAACATTCTTCTTGATAGGGATTTTACTCCAAAAATTTCGGACTTTAGGCTCGCTAAATTGTATCCTACGTACTACAACACCGTGTCTCTGACTGCCGCAAGAGGAACCTTGGGATACATGGCTCCAGAGCTCGTCTTTAAGAACCTTGGGAACGTATCTTACAAAGCCGATGTCTATAGTTTTGGAAAATTGTTGATGAAAATGGCCAGTGAGAGGAAGAATGCGGATGGGAATGTAGAGTGCTCAAGTCAGATTTACTTTCCTTTATGGGTTCATGACCAACTTAGTGAAGGATTGGACGTTCCAGTGGAAAAAGCAAGTGAGGAGGATCGAAAAATAATAAAGAAGATGATAATAGTTGCTCTTTGGTGCATACAATTGAATCCCAACGAACGGCCTTCGATGCACAAAGTCTTGCAAATGCTCAAAGGAGAAGTAGATGATCTACAAAGACCTCCCAAGCCACCCTTTTATCCAACAGAAATGTCAACAAGGGAAGATGGAACTTGGACTAACAATGACAAAGATACAATTTCCACTTCATCGACTAGCGAAATAACTTATGAAGATTATCATTTTGAGCATACTAGCACTAGTATTACACATGTGTAGTCACACATCAAAACCATTGATCCCATCACATATGTGGCAAATTCAAACGTGGTATTGATGATGTTTCATGTGTAGCTGCCCTTTCTAGGCCTTAGGCCTTCATCATATTGTAGATATTTATGACTATACTTATGGATCTTTATTACACCCGCGTCATCCTTTAGCAATATCAATTAAAGATGTTCATTGGTTATAATGTGGACTTTGGGGTCAATAGAAAATCTAGTGTCGACTTTCAGCATAGTGCTATGACGAGCGAGTTTGGGTTTCGAAGCATTTTGAAGGATATTGAGTCAAAGAATAGTGGGAGATATCAAAAGATGATCTCTCCCTTAATAACAATAATACATGACATTATCTATTTACTAGGTCTGCTAAAGTTTTTTAGTGGTAATTGTGCACTTAAAAAATAATGTTAGTTTTCCTTTCCAGATTCATTGTCCAAGGCTATTACTTCAAGAGGAAACCCTATTCAAGATTCTTTATTGAACTATGTTTGAGTATTCTAGTCGAGTTTAAATTCATTTCAAATGCGAATGAGTATTGTCATGTTCAGATTTCTTGATCGTGTTAACTATTCCAAACGCTTCCTACTATCATTTTTCAGCACTACATCACTCTTCATATCAAATCGAACGAACTAAAAATAGTTGAGGCCAAACAGAATCCCGCTTTGAGAATGGCTGTAAAATCTTGCAATTTTTGTAAATTTCATTTCGCCATTTTCAAGATTGACTTTCATATAATTTCATTTGTATTTTTTGATTAAGAAATGAGGAAAAGAGAATCAAACGGAGCGTTGCATCATTTATAATTTCACTGTTTTTTTTCCTGGCCGGATACAATATTTCTATTTTTGGCCTCCAAAGTAGGGGTGTGCAATAGGAATCGCCTAAACCAGACCGGTCTATTCTAGACAGTTCTAGAGGGCGCCCGGCCCGGTTCTCAGTTCAATGAGATTGGAACCAATGCTTTTCAATCCGATTCTCAATTCTACAAGAAACCGGACCGGACCAATTATTTTTAAAAATCTAATTTTTTTAAAACAATTTTAAAAACAATCATTTGAACTAGTGTGCGTTCGTTTCGCGGAAAATGAACAATTTGGAATTTCCAAAAAATAATCACTTACATCACTTACAAAAATTTCCGAAAAAGTTCTCATTGCCTGCAAAAATAATTAGGTATAAATTGTCATCGATAATGAAAACATTTTTCATTAATTAATTTTTCTAAACGACATAAGCAATTATTTTTTGTAAAATATTTTTCAAATCACTCATTTTTCATGAAACCGATGCACCCTTAATTATTAGGGATTTTATCAAAGTCCAAAGATTCCGAAGAAACACTTTTTCGATAACAGGTTCCTTAATTTGGGATACGGGGCGAAAATAAACAAAATGTTCAGGGGACTAGATCCGAAATAACAGAAAGGTCGCGTCCTCGGATGCAAAGATTCATCGCCACGCTACTAGTTTGCTTCGTTCTAGTTGTCTCTTTGCTTTAGCGAGGCAGGTCGCTTCTTCAAGGCTCAAAACGCATCGAACCGTTAAATTCAAAAATCAAGCGAAAAAAAGAGAGAAAGAGAAAGAAAGCTCATTCGGATTCTGATTCTCGTGATCTTATCGAGATTTCTGCTCTTTTCTAGGTTCCATCTCCACTGCCTTATCTTGTGCGATTGTTCCCTTCGAATCGCAGTCCCAATCCACACTTGCCTGACGGTGACGAAGAAGAAGAAGAAGAAGGCAATGAGCGGCGGCGGAGGTGAACTGGCGGCGACACGGTGGGGCACGTGTGTGGTGGGGATGCCGGTGGAGCCCCGGACGCACCCTGCAAACCAGCATGCCGCCATGTGGCTAGCTGGCGAGGCCCACCCCACGAGCTTCCACTCCAGCTACATGAACGCCACCCCAAGTGGCTCGGCCTCTGGCTTCGCCACCCTCAACCAGAGCGGCGGTGGCGGCGAGAACCCATACATCCACGTAGCTCCACTGAATGCTTCTGCGCCGCCTGGCAGGAGTGAGTACCATCAAGGCATGTTCTCGCGTCGGAAGTTATGGTTGAAGATTAGGCTTTTGAAGATGGTGTTGATGAGGCCGACGCTTTGCTGGTGTTTGTTTGCAGGTCCGATGAACAAGATATGCGATGCGTTGAACCGGTGTGGGAAGAGGTTCGAAGATGCTTCGCAAAAAGCAGAGGTGCTTGCGGACAATGTCTGGCATCACCGTGAGTATTCTCTACATTTTGGATTATTCGTGGAGACGTATCTGATCGCTTGCTTGCATATGTTATTTCTCTGCTTCTGAAATATAAGCGAATGCTATGGAAGTAAATATTCAATGCAAAGAGTTTGGCACTTTGTTCATCAGTGACGTCGTTTGTCCGGCATGGTGGTCTAGTACCATTGCGGTCCTGTGGTTTTAGGAATCAGTTCAAACGATCAGTCCTCGGTTTCTTTTGGAATTACCACCAAGGAACTAGCATAAATGCTTCATAATCTGTGTATTCAATCCGCCAATTAGCTGTTGAGTGGATCAAGTCCCTTGATTATTTATCTAGAGGAGCTTCAACTTTGATGAGCGGTGCTATCTTCGGCGCTTATTCTTTTGGCAATCTATGTCGATTCCTACTTATAGCAAATTGCCAAATGTATAACATGGCACTTCCGTCGAGGACATGGTTTGTTTTCCATAATTTTCTTAAGCCATCCGGACCCAGTGGGCTCTTTGCGTGACTGAACGTTGGACTAGATGAATGATCGTCTCTTGGCTCTTCATCTTTTTCCCTGTGAAGATGAAGAATTAGCTTTGTCCTGTAAGAGCAGGCACTGCAGCTGGTTCGTTGTCCGTTCTTTAGTTTATTTGTGACTTGTAAGAGACAAAGCCCGTAATTTCTTTGATTCTTGTCTCCTCATGGTTTCTAATCGATTGAAGTGTGATGTTCAGAACTCGATTCTTGCCTGACCTTGACTAATTGGTAATTGTGCTATTCTTGTGTGAAACAGTTAGAACCAGCCCTAACATCACAGACGCAGCGATGGCTCGACTTGTTCGAGGAGGGGGGCGGGGGGGAAACAGGATAAGGTATTTCAACATACGCTTGAGATTCTGCCGGGAGGGAAGCTCCTGAAGGCATATGCTTGCTATTTATCCACTTTAACTGGGCCTGTCATTGGGACGCTAAACCTGTTAAACTAGAGATTGGCCTTCTTCCTGTAATTGCATTTACTCTAGGATTGCCGTTTCAAATTGGTAACGCTGAACTTTTGTCTGAATCGTGGTAAGTTTTTTATGTATTACAAATTCATCATAGAGAGATTTAATATCTTCACTGAGAATACAAGATGCAAATTCGGCACTTTGATTTCAAGCCTTACAATAGCCTTCTCGACGAGAGTTTCACTCCTAAAGTATCGGACTTTGGGCTCGTAAAGTTGTTCACGGACAAGCTAAACACCGCATCTCTAACCGCTGCAACAGGAGCCTTCGGATGCATGGCTGCAAAGCTGACCTATAATAACTTCGGGGGCGTCTCTCACAAGGCCAATGTCTACATTTTAGGCAAATAGTGGATGCAAATGGCCGGTGGAAGGAAGAATCTGGATGCAGACCAAAGCATTCAAGAGGGCACGGATCGTGTTACAATCGAAAGTACAACTTGAAAATTAGAAAAATCGAGGTTTCTAATAAAAAAAAGAATAAGCATGGGAAAAATCATTGTTTTAATGAGATGTATTTAACATCTTCAAGATAAAAAAAAAACAAATTATTTTCAAGCCAAATGCATCATGCGAATCTCCTGCTACTAGTAAAGGTCACGTATTAATTGCTCCACAAGATTTAAGGAATTACTGTTTATGCGTTTACCATTTTGCCACTGCAATATTCAAAACCATATTCAAAACTAAGAAACCAAATTCAAAACCACTACTAAGGGTCTTCAACAATAAAAGAAAATTTCACCTCACGAATATCAGGCAAATCAGAAACGAAATAGTATGAATGTTCATTAGTAAGTACCCAGACCAGAAACAAAAAAAAAAATACTCAAATGTGTCCGTGTGAGTTGTGTGTGCCGCATGCGCATGTGGCATAGAGGGAGAGAGACGTGATAACGAAGAAAGAATGTGTAATTACGAAGAAAGAGAGAGTGGGTAAGTCCATACGCATCAATTGTAAAGAAAGGAAGAAGATGGGAACATACGAAGATTGGGAATGGCTGTTGAGGGCGGTGAGGGTCTCGTGCGCAAAGGTGCTGAGGAGGCTGAAGAAGAGCCAGTCGCACTTCGACGACCGCTTCCCCGGCAACTACCTGGAGAGATCCGGCAGTGAATCCGATGCCGGTCAAGAAGCATATGCAGAGATCTGACAATGACGGTAAAAGAGGTCGTGCGCATGGCGTCGTAGGCCGTGGGTGGTCTCCGAAGGTATTGAAGAAGATGGGAAGAAGAGCAGAAAAAAAGCAATTTGGCGTTTTTCTGAATTTGAGAGCTTATGTTTTTCTATTTGAATTTTTTAGGCATCTATAGAAACTTCCTCAATCTTAAAAGTCAAACAAGTTTGATTAAACCCAGTAAAATTGGGCATAGATCTGGTTCCTTGGCTTTTGAGTTGATCAAGAGCCTCTACGATCATATATGCAGCAGAAAATATTTTAGACGGATTTGGCTACTTCACGTTATTATTTGAAACAAAATTCACTTTGAGCCATCTTTTGAGAAAATGAATCTAGTTCGGGCCTTTATTTTAAAATTTCCCATAATATTATGATAAAGTGGAATTCGATTAAAGGTTGTTTGGTAATTCCATGCAATATATTTTAAAGAAGTCATAGCATATGAAATATTCCAGCTCCAACAATAGTCCTTTTTTCTCAATGAAAAATTTAGGAATTGAATTTTCATTCTTTTGAGTAATTCAATTCCACAGGAATCAAACAACTAAACAAGGCCTAGAGTAAATCTCTCGAATCATATAATAAAGAGCTAATCATCTATTCTGACTTGGGAGATACGGTATGGAGAAGAATGCCCTTTTCGACGGTTGATGACCCATCATCCTTCTTTTTGTTATTGACTTGTTACTATTTTCATTATTACAATCCGAGCTATGAATTGAGGCACAAAAGTGAATGTTGGGAATGACCCGGAAAAGATGGCCGCGCTTGTTGCTCGAGCATCTTTGAAAATTTGTGACCCATCATAGTCAATGATGATGGCACCTGTTTTGCACCTTCCCCAAATTTTCTTCCACGAGCTTTTCCAGGATGGCTCGCAACCCGTGATCTGTTTTTTTACTTTTTCTTCCCATTCTTTGTTGCTCTGCTACTCACGTTGACGGACTTTGATTGTCCCACACTTGTCTTCTTCCATCCTAAGCCAATTATATTTACTCGTCCTTGTGAGATGGACAAACCCATTACCTTTTCTCCTAAATAGGGCAAACTAGCAAGATGCTATATCATCTTCATAAACATTGCTCATTTGTCTATGCTAGCTTCCCGATCCAAATTCAATTCGTGACTTGAAAGTGCCCTTTTCCTGTAATGTCATGTGATCTAATTTCTTCTTAATTGGACCCTTTGCATGTGCGTGCAACAGAGAATGGAATGCTAAAAATACTTGTCCTCGTTCTTGTTATTCTTTTAGGCGGGTTGCGTCGCTCTGGAAAATCGCCTCACATGGAAGCAACCCGTTTCGACTAAAAGGTGATCCGAGGAGTTGCAGCCGCTGACTAAAAGGTGATCCGAGGAATTGCAGCCGCCGGAAATACGAGCTAGCCTGAGAAAACTGTTTTGATATTATTGTCGAGCAAGTATTATGTGCAGTGAATTGACTCCAGAAACGACATCTTGGCTCGTAACATAGGGCTGCAGAAGTGTAACTCCCCGTCTCTTCCGCTCTGCCCTTTGTCATGTCGTGACTTTAGGGAAGGTCCGAACCTATACACTTGTGGGAGCTACAATAGATACGACAGCTCCACATTCCATGAGTGTGGTAGTCATGAACCACGCCAAAACCATCGATTCTCCTCACATTTTTACACATTTCCAATCAAATACCAAAATATATTTATTCAATAATTACAAATCTTCCAAATCAACTCAATCCAGTACTTTTGTTAAAATAAGCTAACGGCGTTAGCTAATGTGGTCAATTTTTTTGTTAAATTGCCATTAGTCGTACACTCAGGACACCAATATGCCTAATTAAGATGATACCACGTTAGCAAATTCATATTAGATGGTCAAGATGCTTCCACATCATCTATCTTCATCCTATGCATTAGATGGCCAAGTTGGCATAATTTTTGCTGACTTGGCACAATTTTTGCTGAGTAATGAGCCCCACCATCAACAATAATGCATCAATTTTTGATTGAGCAAGCGAATCATATAAAAAAAGGTACATGACATAACAATTCAGTCATCTGGAGTACTAAATTAATCCGATTTTGAGGAGTTTGGGCACTTAATTAAATTAAAATAAAGTTTTGGAATATGACTGAAAATTCAGGTACTTGCGATTTCATTAACAATTAATTTCCTTTTGTAATTCTTTTTTTGAGGTGTGTTCGTCTTTCGGGACTCATCCATACGTTCGACTCATTACTAAAACTTGCCATGGGTAACATGCTTCGATCTTCTCATTACTAGATTAATCAATTTTGGCTAAATGATAATATTAAGCCTCATCTTTTATTATGTTTTCCCGAAAGTACAGGTGCAGTAAGCTTAATTCAGTTCGTCTCAGGAGCCCCGTGATTGGGGATACTGCTACTACGCAAATGGAGAAGGAGACATTTAACAGTAGATGAAAACATTGAATAGTTTTAGCATATAATGTTATTTGAATAAAGTGGGTTATAGGATGTTCACAAAAATATATAATGGGATGGAAGTTTAGAATAATCGATGCAAACACAACAAAATCAACTGCTATTATAAAGTGTGAGGTGTTTCTCCATTTTTCATATTTCCAAATTATTATTTTAAGTTTCCCTAAGAGTATTCCTCATTTCATGTTGAGAAAATTCAAAAGATCACACCAGAGATATAGCACATAATAAATTGTCGCGTTATGTTTGATTAACATAAGGAAATATTAGTTTCCTTCTTTTTCATGATTCTTTTCTGAATTAAATATATACCATTTCTTGAGTAACACTCAAAGTTGGATAAAGAATCATCCAATCAAAACTTAATCAAATTTGATTTTTGCTTATCTTCAAGAAAATATGTGATCTTAACGCTCACAACGCACATGACATTGTGTTGGTATGTATGGAAAGGCAAGAATCATGTTACATCCGATGATACAATTTCAAAATTAGAAAAATTGAGGTTTGTAATAAAAAGGAATAGGCATGGAAAAATCATGGTCACCTTCAAGATAAAAAAATATTTATGTTCAAACCAAATGCATCACGCGAGTCTTCGGCTAAAAAAATAAAAAAGTCGAGTCGATCAGTGCTAAAATCTGCTAAAAGATTACAAGAAAGTAAGGCTTTAACGCGTTGTTCAGTACGAAAATTTTGTTTTTGTTCCCCTTGCCTTGAAGGCCGGGCCAAGGTCGATTGAACTTTGACTTTTGAGCGACCGTTCCCACAGCTTTCCGTGTTTGATGCGTCCCATTTTTTGGTCGCTTACACCACAAGCCGCTCGCTTCCTTCTCCACACAAAGTAGTCGTCGTCGGCAATTACTCCTGCTCTCTTCATCGTTTCAAGAAGAGGAGCAACTAAAAGTATTCATCTCGTCTTTGTCCATCTTTCTTTTACATTTCCACACTATGGACTTTCGAATCCAATAGAAAATCTACATTGCTTTATGTACATCTCGAAGTAAATATGTGATCTTAACATGGGTAGATGACATTGTACTAGCATGTAAGAAAAGGCATAAATCATATAACATCCAAAAATGCAATTCTCAAATTAGAAAAGTTGAGGCTTGTAATAAAGAAAGAATAGTTACTGGCAAAATCGTTATTTTAATAAGATTTTTTTAACAACTTCATGATGGAAAAAAAAATTAAATATTTTCAAGCCGAATGCATCATGGGAGTCTTTGGGCCCGAAATAAAAGTCAAGTCGCTTTGACTTTTTGACTTATTAGCCGACCATTCCCAAACTTTTCCGTCTCTTGTACGTCCCGTAATCGTCGGTCGCTACGCCCCAAATCACTCGCCTCCACACAATTAGCTCTTGACGGAGATTTTTCCCTCTCTCTCTGTAGATAAATGCACTCCTCATTATTTCAAGAAAGATACAGAGCCACTCAAATTAGTCCTCTCATCAACTAAACACTCTGATTTTGCTTAGTGGATTCGTGCTCTCTTCCTACTTGCATAAGCTACGCACGAAGGTCAACTCCTCCTCCTCCTCCTCCTCCTTCTACCTCGGTCTTTTAGTATTGCCGTCGACAATAATCAGTGCACCACCTCTTGCGGCGAGGTCGCCAACATAAGCTACCCGTTTTGGCTAAGGGACGACCCAACAATCTGTGGTGACCCTAACTATGAGTTAGCTTGCGTAAATGACCACACCGTTTTTGATTTGTATATGGGCAAGTACTATGTATGTTCCATCGACTACACCAACTACACAATTTGGATTGCTTATGTCAGGTTGCAAAAGGGCAATTGCTCATCTCTTCCTCTCCGCTCTTTGTCATGCAGCTACATACCAGATTGGTATAGCTGCGGGGATTACAAGTTCTATGGTCGAGACTTGTCCAAGACCGTTTTGATCGTGAACTGCACGAAGGCCGTTGCTTCTTGGTTTTACATTGACGCTTCGTCGTGCCTCGATGGGGTCAGGTTTTCAAATTTTTCGAGTACAGGAAGGCGATTATATGCCATGGTTGATGCGAATGTCTCGTATGTGGAAACTGCATGCACTATCGAAGTTATGGCAATGATACCTGGGTGGGTTGATGGCGATGATCTTCGTTCCTATGCCCAAATCCATGAACAGATGGTTTATGGATTTTAGCTTTCATGGCTTCCAATTGCCGCTAAGACGCAATGCAAAAATCATTATTATTGGGACGTCATCGGCGAGCACCAAATTCGATGTGGACCCAAAAGTAAGAACTTTTGAGTTTGTTCAATTTTCTCAAATAAAAAAAACTTTGTGAGGACATATCTAGCCAAAATCTGTACAATTTCATCTACACGTGAAATTGAGCTGTAGTCATCAGTATATCTTTTCAGAGCCCGTGTGATTTGAAAATGTCCATTAAGATCGAGTATTTAGTTAAATGCTATTGTGGTATTTTTTATGTGGAAAAATATATACATTTTCCATTCATTTGTTTATTTATTTAATTTGAATTCCACTAGCAAATCCTAGTTGATTGAACCAATATACTCATTGCTTTATTATGGTCTTCATAAGTACCTTTTGGATCGCCTATGAGGCATCCGGCTCGGTGGTAGGGAGGGCGGGGTGGGGTGGGGTGGGCGGGGGCACCCAGGTCCAGGGTCCAGACCCCGGCAAAAGCAGCAGAAAAAGGTGTTCTGTGGAAAAAATGCTTTTCCAGAAAACGAATATTCGAAAAGTATTTTTATTTATCATAAAATTTTCCACAAAACAAAAAGGTGTACTTTAGAAAAATGTTCTATTAGAAAATTAATTTTCGGAAAATATTTTTTTTATCATGAAATTTTTCCCAAAATAAACGCAATCTCTCTGTAGCTTTCACTTATCACATATCTAATCTCTTTTGCAGGAAATATTATCGTGGCTGTCCTCTGGTATATCGCCTGGTTTGGTTGGTTCTTTCTGTGCTATGGCATTGGTACCCTCACTACAATCTTCTCATTATGAATTGATTTGATCTTTCTAAATGAAAACAATTTAACACACCTTCAATTATCTTGCGTTTCTGCCAAAATACAGAGGGATTCGTGGTTGTTAAATTCATCTTCGGAGCCCCATGTGTGATGATGTTGCTAATACGCAAATGGAAGAGAAGACACTTAGCAATGGATCAAAATCTTGAAGAATTTTTGCAATCTAATAATAACTTTTTGCCGATAAGGTACTCTTACTCGGACATTAAGAAAATCGCAAGCGGTCTTAAGAACAAATTAGGTGAGGGAGGGTATGGTTCCGTGTTCAAAGGTAGACTACGGAGGAGTGGCTGCAACATGGCAGTAAAGATTTTGAAGAAGGGTAAAGCGAATGGGGAGGACTTTATCAGTGAAGTGGCTACCATTGGAAGAATTCATCATATTAATATAGTTGGACTGATTGGTTTTTGCTTCGAGGACTCGAAACAAGCTCTTGTCTACGATTTCATGCCCAATGGATTTTTGGATAAGCACATTTTCTCACGAGGAGAAGGGATTTCTCTTAAATGTAACGAAGTGTACGAGATTGCTCTTAGAGTGGCTAGAGGGATTGAGTATCTTCATCGAGGATGCGACATGTAAATTCCACACTTTGATATTAAGTCTCGTAACATTCTTCTGGATAAAGATTTCACCCCAAAAGTTTCCGACTTTGGGCTCGCGAGATTGTATCCCACTTATTACAACACCATGTCTTTGACTGCCGCAAGAGGAACCTTCCGGTACATGGCTTTGGAGCTCGTCTTCAAGAACCTTGGAGGCATCTCTTACAAAGCCGACGTCTATAGTTTCGGGAAATTGTTGATGGAAATGGCTAGTAGGAGGAAGAATGGGGATGTGGTTTCAAAGTATTCCAGTCAGATTTACTTTCTTTTGTGGGTTCATGACCAACTTAGCGAAGGATTGGACGTTCCGGTGGAACTAGTTAGCGAGGAGGAGAGGAGAGCAATAAAGAAGATGATAATAGTTGCTCCGTGGTGCATACAATGGAATCCTAGCTACCGCCCTTCGATGCGCAAAGTCTTAGAAATGCTCGAAGGAGAAGTAGTTGATCTACAAATATTTCCCAAGCCACTCTTTTATCCAACAGAAATATCAAGACGAGATGATGGAACTTGGACTGACGAAGGCAATGATGTTATGTCCACTCCATCAACTAGTGGAATAACTTATGAAGATTCTCATCTTGAGTATGCTAGTACTTGTATTACACAAGTATAGACACATATCAAAACCATTTGATCTCGTCACATATGTGGCAAATTGAAACATGGTGTTGATGATGTTTAAACTGTAGCTCCCCTCTTTCTTGGCATCATCATATTGTAGATGTGTATTGTAAGAATTTCCTAATGTGGACTTTATTAATTGAAATTAATTGAATTAGTTTGGTCTAATAAAGGTAAGATATATGGATTTTTAATAAGTATAATATATGGCTAGCTGGTGTGGGCCGAGTGCGGCCCGTCCCGTAATGAGAGGGCCTGTGGTCGAAGACTCTATAAATAGTGCTCAAGTCTCTCCCCTAACTTGATGATGCACAATTTGACTCATATACGGATTTAGAGAGAATTTTCTTTTCGTGAGTGGCAATCTCATTAGGCCAGTGTTCTAACGAAGGGATAAGGGAGAAGCACTTGAGTTCGTGTTCGGAAACCGTCTCAAATTCCGCGTCAAGTTCGATAGATTCCAAACCAAGTACGCAAATCGATAATCTCTCTATTAACGTGTTTCTATTTTTGATTATGATGATCCTGGGCGTGCCATTTTCATGGCCTTCATGTGGTAGCAGAGCCATCCATATATTAGAATCGAAACATGCAGATTAGGATCGTTTTCGTTATGTCTGAAAGGGTTTTTACTCATTTTCGAAATTTTTTGTCGAATAAATGTAAAATTTTATTGCATATTCGGAATCTACTCGTCGAGACGAGAAGATTGATGGGAGGCGCGTCACTGGAAGAGGCCGGACGCGTCCTCACGCGCCGACACGCTCCATAGGCGCGGTGGCACGTGAAGGCTACGCGCGGCCGTGCCGAACCGACGCGTTGTTCCGCCGATAACCGCATGCTGATGTCAACGAGGCACGGATCCTGATCAAACCCGATCGTGACCTGACCCGGATACTGACCTGATCGTGACCCAACCCAGATACTAACCCAACCCGTTTTTTGACCCGAGCCGTATCCTAACTCGACCCGTATCTTGACCCGACCTGGAAGTTGACCCGACTGGTTAACCAGTCGGACTGGTCCGTTGACCGTTGACCAGTTAGACCAGTCAACCGGTCAGACCGGCTATGTTGACTAGTTTGACCGGTTTGGAAATGCACGCACGCGCCGTGCCTTTTGGCGGCACGTGAGGGCGCGTCCAACGTCCGTTTTGGATGTTCTTGGTATCGACGCGCTCGTATCGAGATTCTCTACATTGTGATATATTTATTTTATATGTTTGAAGCTTTTAATGATATGAAAATACATATAGAACCCTATATACGTGAATTTTTAGGGTATTTTTGCGTATTTTCATGCATTTCTCTATGGTTTCGGAAATATATATGGTAGTTCACATATATATCACCACATAAGGATTGTGTAGAGTGTAATTCATTGTCTATCAATGAATGGAACAGTATAATTAGCATGGCATGTAATGTCAGAGACATACGCTCCTGTCTTTACGTCTGACATTACATGTATATAATGAATGTGATACATAAAGATCATATCCCTGATATGAGTGATTTTCAAGGATTCAGTTGGGTAGTGACCACCAAAGTGGCACACTTGACTGGGTTTGAGAAATATCGGTCTCATATTGTGGAGGGATGTCTCATGTTCAATTACGTGATTGTACTCCAAAAGGAGGTGATCTTGTATTGGTTCATGAAGGGATACATGTATAGCGTGTGCTTGAAAAATGACTGATCTTAGTGATTCATACACCCAAAGGTGGTGACTTCACGAAAGATTAGAACATGTTCTCATGGCTTATGTCATGTGGAGAGTATATAACTGCATGTCATATCTTTTACCCAAAGGTGATTATGTGATGATGTATGTAACTCTCTAGATAAGTACTCACATGATGCTGATTGTATTGTTTGTTTGTTTTTCCAGTCACCTTTTCTGTAAACGACAATTCCATTTCCAATGAGGTTCTTACTGGGTTGAACTTTAAGAAATGGAAAGAGGATTTTCTATTTGGAGTGGAGCTAGCAGATGTTCACATTGCTCTTACAAAGGATAAACCGGCAGATATCACAGCCACCAGTACTGAAGCTGAGAAAACAGACTATGTTGCATGGGAAAAGAGCAATCGGATTTGCTTATTGACAATGAAGAAATCCATTCAAAAACACTTGAAAAGTGATTTGCCAGTTGATTGTACTGCTAAGGAAATGATGGCAGCCTTAGAGGCTAGAAACTGCATTTTATCTAATGCTGAGGTTGGTACACTTCTTCAAAAACTCTTCAATATAAAGTATGATGGTACTGCTGGGACTAAAGATTATGTCCTTAGGATGGTAGACCTAAAGACGAAGCTTCAAACTTTTAATGTTTCCATTCCTGATATTTGCATTGTACATCAAGCCCTAAACACCCTTCCACCTGATTTTGGGATTATAAAAACAAATTACAATTCCCAAGATGAGACTTAGTCAGTTAATGACTTGATAGCAAGGGTGGTGGCAAAGGAAGGGAAACTTAAGAAGGAAAAATGGCATATAGCCTTAAATGTTTATGGTTCCCACAAATCGTACTCATAAAGGTACTCATGACACTACCGATCAATCTAACAATATAGGTAAAAAAAAAAACATCTTTCAAAAGGAATGGTGACTACTGTTTTTTTTTGTAAGAAGAAATGTCACATAAAGAAGGACTGTAGAAAATTTAAAACTTTGTTATCGAAACATGAGTCTACAGGTAATGATTCTTTAGCACTTGTTTGTAAATCCAACCTATCAGAAACACCATTTAGTTCTTGGTAGCTTAATAGCGGTGCAACTAATCATGTTGCGTTTACCATATAAGGATTCATAAACTAGAGGAAGCCAAATCAGGATGAGTCAAAACTCACTGTGGGAAACAATGAGAAAGTCGATGTTGTGTTTGTGGGAGATGTTATCCTGATTCTAGACTATGATTTTAGATTAATATTGAAAGACACTTTTTATGTACCTTCTTTTAGACGGAACTTAGTTTTCGTATCGTGTTTGGACATGTATGGTTACTTTTTTGAAATCAAGAACAATATTATTTCTTTGTTTCTTAATTCAAATAAGGTTGGGTTTTGTTATATGTCCAACGGATTGTATAGATTGTGTTTGTCTCCCAATGACATATACATCGCTTATACAGCTGAAAATGTTGTTTCCAAGAGACCACTGCCTAAAGAACAGTCTTATGCATTGTGGCATAAATAGCTTAGTCATATCTTTAAAGATAGAGTAGAAAAGCTGATAAAGACTAACATCCCGCCTGCTCTTAAAAATGACCTAGAGACATGCATAGACTGTTGAAGAGATAAAATGACCAAGATAAGGAAGAAAACTGCAGTCTGCAGTTCTGACCTGTTGGAAGTCATTCACACTGACATAAGTGGACCCTATATGGCAACTTTGTGTAGAAATTTTTATTTCATCACATTTATTGATAACTATTCTCGATATGGCTATTTGTACTTGATTAAAGAAAAGTCTGAATCTCTTGACAAGTTCAAAATTTTTTGGACTGAAGTTAAGAAACAGTTGGGAAAGGTCATAAAGGTTGTTAGATCTGACCGAGGTGGAGAGTATTATGGCAAGCATGGCGATGCCAGACAGCTTAAGGGGCCATTTGCCAAATACTTAGAGGATTCTGGGATAGTGGCTCAGTTTACTATACTTGGGAGTCCTGAACAAAATGGTGTAGTCGAAAGGCGCAATCGCACCCTTATGGAAATGGTGATGAGTATGATTAGTAGGACAAATTTACCTGGTTTTTTGTGGGGTGAAGCTTTGAAAACAGCTTTGTACATTCTGAATCATGTACCTACCGAATGTTGTTCCATTGACTCCTTTTGAGTTATGGACTAAATGTAAGCCTAACTTAAACCATCTTAAGATTTGGGAATGTCCTGTAGAAGTGAAGTTGTATAATCCAACATTGAGTAAGTTGGACTTTAGAACCACTCGGTATTACTTTGTATCTTACCCGGAACATTCGAAGGGATATCGATTCTATAATCCCAATGGAGGCACATGAATTGTGGAATCGCAGACAGCAAAGTTTTTGAAGTTTGATGTGACCGAAGAAAGTAGTTGTTCATAGACTATTGAGGATAATAGTACGGTGGGTAATGTTGTATCTTTATCCCCTCCCATACAGATAATTGTGGAGACTCCCACACCACAGATCGAACCTGTTGAGGCTCGGGATCTTGCTGTCGAGACAACTCCTAATGAAGTTCCTCAAGGCTCTCAGGTGCAGGATGTGGCTATTGCTGCTCCAGTAAAGAGATCCATTAGGGAGAGACGATTAGCTATACCACCAGACTATTTAACCCATATAGGAGAGCAAGACTATGATATCAGTTCTGTGGCTGATCCAGTGATTTATGCGGAAGCTGTTTCTTGTCCTCAGTCAGAACTATGGCTGGATGCAATAAGAGATGAAATACAGTCTATGAAGCATAATGGTGTTTAGGAACTTGTTGAATTACCTGAAGATCATAGATCAATTGGCTGCAAATGGGTGTACAAAACTAAAAAGGACTCCAAAGGAAAGATTAAGAAGTTTGAAACCAGATTGGTAGCCAAGGGTTTCACTTAGAAAAAAAGAATAGATTATGAAGCAACTTTTTCTCCAATCTCTTCTAAAGATTCTTTCAGAGTTATCATGGCATTAGTAGCTTATTTTGATATGGAGTTACACCAAATGGATGTTAAAACTGTCTTTTTCAATGGAGATCTTAATGAAGAAGTCTATATGATGCAACCCGAAGGTTTTGTGGCAGATGATTCAGGTACGCTTGTATGTAGATTGAAAAAGTTTATTTATGGTCTCAAGCAAGCTTCTAGACAATGGTACTTAAAGTTTCATAGTGTTGTCACTTCATTTTGTTTTACTGAGAACAAAGTAGATCAGTGTATATACTGCAAGATCAGTGGGAGGAAATTCATTTTCCTTATACTCTATGTGGATGATATCCTGCTTGCAAGCAATGGCATTGGTTTACTGCATGAGACAAAGTAGATGTTGTCAAAGAACTTTAATATGAAAGATCTTGGTGAGGCGTCTTTTGTCATTGGCATTGAGATTCATAGGAATCGTTCTCGTCGACTATTGGGTTTATCTCAAAGGGCATATGTTGATCGTATTTTAGAAAGATTCAACATGCAACAATGTAAGCCAGGAATTGCTCCTATAAGTAAGGGTGATAAGTTGAGTCTGTCACAATGTCCTCATTCAGATTTTGAGAAAGTTCAAATAAAGAATGTACTTTATGCTAGTGTACTTTGGAGTATTATGTATGCTCAAGTATATACTAGACCGGATATTGTTTTGCAACAGGACTTCTATGCAGATATCAATCAAATCCAAGACACGATCATTGGGTTGCTGCTAAGAAGGTTTTGAGGTACTTAAAGAGGACAAAAGGCTATATGCTAATTTACAAACATGTTCAGGACCTACAGCTGGTTGGGTATTCGGATTCAGACTTTGCTAGCTGTCAGAATGAAAATAAGTCGACAACATGTTACATTTTTAAGTTAGCAGGAGTTGCAGTATCATGGAAAAGTAAGAAACAGAAATCAATGACATCCTCTATTATGCAAGTGGAATTTGTAGCATGCTTTTAGGCCGCTACTCAGGCAATTTGGTTCCGAAACCTCATTAAGGAGTTGACCATATTTGATTTTGTAGATAGGCCCATACAGTTGTATTGTGATAATAACTCTGCAGTGTTGTTTGTTAACAATAATAGATGTCTCGAGGGGTCTAAGCATATGGAGGTCAAGTACCTGACTATAAAGGAAAAAGTTCAGACTGGTGACATTGCAGTAGAGCACATTTCAACAGATGATATGATCGCAGATCCGCTAACTAAAGGCCTTCGCCCTTGTGTATTTGATCAACATGTTATGAACATGAACTTAAGAGTATCATGGGATACTGTTAATTAGTGGGAGCTGTTTAGTTTTATGTTGCTCTTGTGAAGTTTGTATCTGATTTTATTACATTTTGTAATATTTGAATATGTATCAACTCTTTTGCATTCAATGAGGTATTTGTGAATGTAGATTTATCAAATTGAGTACACATATTTGATGGAAATCTCGAGGCATTGTGTAAACCTTGAGTACAGGCTATGGGGCATTCTTGATATTAGCCTTAATAATATGTCTTGTTACACATAAAGTACAGTTAACTATCAAGGTAAGACATATGCAGGTTCGTTAGAACCATGAAGGATATTCTCTGGTGACACATTAGGTTTTGTGACACTTAAGGAGAGAGAATTTAGACTAACAAAATGGATAACACATGAAGTATCACTCATTATGAGGTATTATTCATTTGGCATACTACCATATTGAATCCATATCAGTAAAGTTGAAAGTACTTATGACCATGAAAGGCTATGCATGAGTACATGCAGTTACCGTCATGATTCGGTGTTCGAGATTTTATGGGATCAGATTGACTATTAAGAATAATCTCAAGACCAGTATAAGGGTGCGCACACAGTTCTGTTTTAATTAATATTGCCCAAGTGAGAGAATGTAAGAATTTTCTAATGTGGGCTTCATTAATTGAAATTAGCTGAATTAGTTTGGTCTAATAAATGTAAGATATATGGGTTCTTAATAAGTCTAATATGGGGTTGGCTGCTGTGGGCCGAGTGCGGCCCGGCCCGTAATGAGAGGGGCTGTGGTCGAAGACTCTATAAATAGCACTCAAGTCCCTCCTCTAACCTGATAATGCACAATTTGATTCACATACGGATTTAGAGAGAATTTTCTTCTCGTGAGTGGTAATCTCATTAGACCAGTGTTCTAACGAAGGGATAGGGGAGAAGCACTTGAGTTCGTGTTCGGAAACCGTCACAAATTCCGCATCAAGTTCAATAGATTCCAAACCAGGTACGCGAATCGATAATCTTTCCATTAACGTGTTTCGGTTTCTGATTATGGTAATCCTGGGCGTGCCATTTTCGTGGCCTTCATCTATGACAATATTTATGGATCTTAATTATGACCAGATTCATCCTTTAGCATTATGATATTAAAAATGTCGTTGATTATAAGTTGGACACTCAGATCCAATAGAAAATCTAGTGACGACTTTCAGCATAGTTCTATGAGGAGCGAGTTTGGGTTTGGAAATCTTTGCTTAAAAATCTAGCTAGCACCCAACCTGCTCTACCCGTGGCTTCACGGCACTCCATCGATTCCTATGTATGCGTTGCTTCATGGCGTGCCAATTATCGCTAAGAATAATGTTGAAAAATGATGGATGGAGAGAGATAATAAACAACTTTGATTTAAAGGCGAGGGAGCGCGAGATAGTTAACTACACAATAAATACTGGAGACTTTTATTGATTACGTAAAAGTTGAATCAAAGAATATTGGGAGATATCAAAAGACGATCTCTCCCCAAGATAATACACGCGATTAATTAAATTCTTATTCTATTTACTAGGTTGCCAAAGTTATTTTAGTGCTAAAAGTGCACTTAAAATTATATTAGTTTTGCTTTTAAGAGTCATCATCTAACGCTATTATGTCAGAACAAAATTTTATTCGAGGGGGAGATATATGTCATCTTTATTAAAATTAGGTTTGAGTATTCTGCTCAAGTTTAAATTCATTTAAAATGAAAATGAGTATTATCGTGTTCAGTTTTCAAGATCGTGTTTACTATTCCGAACGTTTTCTATTATCATTTTTAGGCACTACAACACTCTTTATATCAAAATGAACAAATTAGAAATAATCGAGGGCAAACAAAATCCCACGTTAAGAATACAATTTTTGCGAATTTAATTTCGTCAATTTTAAGGTTGAGTTTTTTTTTTTTTTTTGGCTGGTGAATGTGCTCCTTAATCCGAAGCCCAATAATCATACGGGTTTCATGTAAGTATTGGACCAATAGTCATATAACTTCGTTTGTATTTTTAAATTAACTAAGAAAAATAATAATAAAATGGTGAATTGTATCATTTACAATTTCCCTGTTTGTTTTTTTTTTTTGGCCAGATACAATTTCTCTGTTTTTTGGCCTCTAAAAATTCCGAAGAACATTTATTACAGGTTCCTTAATTTGGGATACAAAGATAAATAATAAAAAGTTTAGGGGACCAAATCCGAAATAATAGAAGGATGCATCCGTGGATGCAGGAAATCGCCTGGCTAACTCCCTTTTCTTCTGCGATAGTTTCTCGAATCGCAGTCCAAATCGACACTTGTAGTAGGAGAGAAGAAGTCTAAATCTCCACATGGATCTCCGGAGAGGCTCGCCCCGCGAGCAGCTCGGTCCTTGGCTTTGTCAAACCTCAACCAAAGCGGCAGCCAGAACCCGCACGACCACGTCTGGTTGATGATTAGGCTTTTTAAGAATTGCGTTGATGAGGCCGACGCTTTGCTGGTGCTTGCAGGTCCCATGAACAAGATACGGGAAGCGTTGAACCGGCGTGGGAAGAGATTCGAAGATGCTATGCGAAAAGCAGAGGCGCTCGCAGACGATGTCCGGCATCGCCGTGAGTTTTCTCTTCATTTTTTCTCGCCAAACGTGTATGTATGGACAGATAGAAACATTCTGATTGATTCGTGGAGACGCATCTGATTGGTGATTGCTTGCTTGCTTGCTCATATCTCTCATCTATTTTTGCTGTCGAAGTAGATATTCAATCCAAAGAGTTTGGCATCTTGTTCTTCATTGACGTCGTTTGGAAATCAGTTCAAATGATTATTCATCGCCAGTTATTTATCTAAGAGTTGCTTCAACTTTGATGCGCGGTGCTATCTTCCGTGCTTATTCTTTTGGCAATCTATGTCACAGGTCGTATCCATAACAGATTGCCAAATGCATAACAGAGCATATAGTCCCGCACCGACTACTAAAACAGACTAGAGAACGAATCCAGACCTCTCTCCCTTCATTTCTAACTTGCTGCCACAAATTTCTTTAAGCCAAAGAGGGTTAACAAACAAGGGAGAAAGATAGCAGATATTTTTGCGAACGTTAGCATGCATCGACAAAGTGATAACTATATGTTGATGATTGATTATCCCACTACTCTTTTTTCCCAGATTTCTATCTTTAAATTTTTTTCATTTTATTGCCAGGGAGAAATCTAATTTATAGAATCGGTCCTACATGTAATCGAGACCATTGGATCAAAAGATAACAAGTTTCGACCGTCGGATTTTTTTAAGAAGATAGTAACTAACGAACATTTAAGAAAAATTAATGACTATACAGAATTGCTGACATTATTATTTCTTTTCTTGTCGTTGCCAATGTTATTGTTGATTAGAAAATTATGACATACAAGGATAATTATTCACTAATAGGGCCTTTAAGTTTATGAACTGCGGAGAAGTGTCATGATGGTGGAGGTAGATTACTAAGAATAAGAAAAAAAAAGATTTACCAATACCAATCATTCATTTAATAACACCAAAATTTGAATAAAGAATCGTCAAATTATACTTTTAATCACGTTTGATTTATTCCATTTTCAAGAAAATATGTGATCTATGTACATGTGCATCGCACATGGACTGAACCGGGACATATGAAGAGGCATAAATCACGTTACATCTAAAGAAAATTCAAAATTAGAAAAGTTGGGGTTCGTAATTAAAAAACCATAAACATGGGAAAAATTATAATTCCACTAAGATTTTTGGTAACATCTTCAAGATGAAAAAAAAAAAAGAAGTTATTTTCAAGCCAGATGCATCACGTGAGTCTCCGGCCAGAAGTAAAAGTTCGAGTGGATCGGGTATTAAAATCTGCCGGAGGTTATAGAAATGTCGAGTGTGCACATCATTCGGTGCCCAAGATTCAATAAAAATTCTTTCATGCATTTAGGGCGCGCATGGAATTCATTATGGAATAGAAATTCTGTTTCAGAATGGATTCCGGAATAGAAATGCGTTTGTTAAAAAATTTCTGGAATGCATTCTGGAGCAATTTTCACATTCTGGAATAAAAATGCGTTTGTTAAAAATACTTGATTTCAGAATGCATTCTTGATTCCAGAATGAGTTTTTGGCAAGAAAAAGAGAAGCTACTTTTTATGTCTTCTCTCTTCCAGAATGCATTCTCTTTATTTTCTCTCTTTTTCTCACTAATTTTTTTTTTTCAGAAAATGCATAAAAATTGAAACATTCTAGGAAAATTCATAAAAATTTCCAGAAAATAAAAAAAAGTCAAGATTTTGGGAAAATAGGAAATTTGGTGAATTTTTTTTAAATATAAAAAAATTAAAATTTTCAAAATTTCACTGAACAGCTTATAATACCTTTGGATACCTATTTTGAGTAAAATTTAATTTTTTTGAGGTGCCGAAAAAAATAGAAAAAAAAATGAAAATTTCAAAATTTCACAGAATGGCTTAGAATACCTTTGTGTACCTACTTTGAGTGAAATTTAATTTTTTTGAGGTGCCCAAAGAAATATAAAAAATAAAAAATTTCAGAAATTCATAAAATAGCTTAGAATACCTTTGACCACCCATTGTCTTTGAGTGAAATTTAATTTTTTTGAAGTACCCAAAAAAATAAAAAAAAATCAAAAATTTCAAAATTTCACAAAATGGCTTAGAATACCTTTGACCACCCACTTTGAATGAAATTTAATTTTTTTGAGGTGCCCAAAGAAATAAAAAAAATAAAAATTTCAGAAATTCATAAAATAGCTTAGAATACCTTTGACCACCCACTGTCTTTGAGTAAAATTTAATTTTTTTGAGGTACCCAAAAAAACAAAAAAAAATCAAAAATTTCAAAATTTCACAAAATAGCTTAGAATACCTTTGACCACCCACTTTGAGTGAAATTTATTTTTTTTAAGGTGCCCAAAAAACTAAAAAAAATAAAAAATTTTAAAACTTTACAAAATGACTTAGAATATCTTTGAACACCTACTTTGAGTGAAATTTATTTTTTTTAGATGCCCAAAAAAATATAAAAAAATAAAAATAGATTTCTGTTCTAAAAATCAATTTCTGGAGCAGAATTAGTCATGTCTTACCAAACAGATTTCTCATCTAAAAATTAATTTCTAGCAAGAATTCCAGAAATCAATTTCTGGTAAGAATTTAATTTCTGGAGTAGAATGGTTACCATTCGCACCCTTAGCATTTTACTTGTTTTCTTCCCAAACCCTATCCAATGGGCCGGGCCGGGGTCAATTGAAGTTTAGATTCGTCGCATCACAGTGCTGCATAAATTGGCCCCTTGTTCTTGTGCCGTACGTTGATCGGCTTTTCACTTATCAACCGACCATTCCCACACTTTTCCGTCTCTCATACGTTCCATTATTGATGGTCGCTACACCCCAAATCACTCGCCTCTACACATTTGAGTCCAAAGTCGGAAAAATTTCCTGCTCTCTTCATTGCTTCAAGAAAGAAACAGAGCAGTACAATTTATTCCTCCCATCTTTATCTTTCCTTCTTTTGCATCCCAACACTAAAACACTCAACTCACTTGCTTAATTCGTGCTCTCTGCTATTGCATAACCGATGCTCAAAGATCGACTCTCTTTTCTATTTCTTCTTCTTCTTTTACATCGGCCTTTTAGCATTGCTGTCGATAATCAATGCACCACCTGCTGCGGGGAGCTCCCGAACATAACCTACCCATTTTGGCTAAAAGGTGACCCGAAGGGCTGTGGCGACTCTGACTATGAGTTAGCCTACATAGATAACTTCACAGTTCTCGATTTGTTCTAAGGTAACTACTATGTACGGTACATCAACTATATGAACTACACAATTAGGGTTGCTACTGTCGGGCTGCGAAAGGGCAATTGCTCATCGCTTCCTCTTCACTCTTCATCATGCACCTACTTCAACTGCCACAGTTTCCCATCCATATAGATGCTGGTCCTTTAGTCAAGAGTTATCCAAGACCATTTTGATCATGAACTGCATGAAGGCCATTGCTTCCCGGTTATACATTGACACTTTGTCATGACTTGATGGGGTCAAATTTTCGAATTTTTCTAGTACAAAAGGGCAATTATATGCCATGATCGATGCGAATGTCTTGAACGTGGAAACTCATTGCACTATAGAGCTTATGGAAATGATACCATGGTGGGCTGATGGCGACAATTGCCATCCAATTGCCTGTAAGATATGATGGTCTATGGTTTGAGCTTTCATGGCATCCAATTGCCTGTAAGATTTATTGCAAAGATTATTTTGGATGCTACATTAGCAAGAAGCACCAAATTCTGTGCACAGACAAAAAAGGTAAGGACTTTTGAGTTTGTTCGATTTTCTCAAATAAAAAAAAATTATGAGGACATATCTGGTTAAAAACATGCAAAATTTCATCTACACGTGAAATTGAGCTATAGTCATCTGTCTATCTTTTCAAAACCCACGTGATTTGAAATGCCCATTAAGATCAACTAGTTAGTTAAATGTTTATGTGGTATGTTTTACATATAACAATAAATACATTTTCATTCATTTGTTTATTTATTTTGAATTTCCTCCAACAAATCTGAATGGATTGAACCGATATACTCATTGCTTGATTATGGTCTAAGTAAGTGTCTTTTTAGATCACCAATGAGGCATCCGGCTCAGTAGCTAGGAGGGTGGGATGGGGACGCCCAAGTCCGTGGTTCAAACCCTAGTAGTAGCAGCATAAAAAGGTGTATAGTAAAAAAAATATTTTCTTAAAAAATGATTTTTCGCAAAGTATTTTTATTTGTCGTGAAATTTTCTCTGAAATAAACACATCATCTATACAGCTTTCACTCGTCACGTATCTAATATCTTTTGCAGGAAATATTATTGTCACTTTCCTCTTCTGCCCGGGTCATACCCCGACAAAACCAGCAGAAAAAGGTGTAATCTACAATTGTCACTTGTCACATATCTAATCTCTTTTGCATGGTTTGTCACTTTCCTCTTCACTATCGCCTTGTATATTGGGACGCTCTTATTCTTTGGCATCGGTAACATTACTACAACCTTCACATTATGAATTGATTTGATTTTTCTAAATGCAGACAATTTAACGCACACACAATTTTCTTGCGCTTACCCCAAAATTACTGTGCCATTCATAGTTGTGAAGTTCATCTTGGGAACCCCATGCGTGATGATTTTGCTAATACGCAAATGGAGGAGAAGACACTTAGCTATGGATCAAAACGTTGAAGAATTTTTGCAATCTAACAATAACTTCTTGCCAATAAGGTAATCTTATTTGGATATCAAGAAAATCACGGGTGGCCTCAAGGACAAACTAGGCGAGGGAGGGTATGGTTCCATATTCAAAAGAAGACTCTGGAGCAGCTATGAGGTAGCGGTGAAGATTTTGAAGAACAGGAAAGCAAAGGGGCAAGACTTCATCACCCAAGTGGCTACCATTAGAAGAATTTATTGCTTCGAGGGCTCAAAACAAGCTCTTGTTTATGATTTCATGCACAATGGGTCCTTGGATAAGCACATTTTTTTATGAGGCCAAGGGACTTCCCTTGATTGCAAGGAAGTGTACAAGATTGTTCTTGGAGTGGCTAGAGGGATTGCGTATCTTCATTGAGAATGCGACATTCAAATTCTACATTTTGATATTAAGCCTCACAACATTCTTCTCGACAGAGATTTCAATCCAAAATTTTCTGACTTTGGGCTTGCTAAATTGTATCCTACAGACTATAACACTGTATCTATGACTACCGCAAGAGGAACTTTAGGATACATGGCTCCCGAGCTGGTCTATAGGGACCTCGGGGGTGTCTCTTACAAAGACGAAGTCTATAGTTTTGGCAAATTGTTGATGGAAATGGCTAATGGAAGGAAGAATCTGGATGCAGACGCAGAGCATTCGAGCCAAATTTACTTTCTTTTATGGGTTCATGACCAACTTAATGAAGGATTGGACGTCCTGGTGGAACAAGCTAGTGAGTAGGATAGGAGAATAGTAAAGAAGATGATAATAGTTGCTCTTTGGTGTATTCAATTATATCCTAGCGATCGCCCTTCAATGCGCAAAGTCCTCGAATTGCTGGAAGGAGAAGTAGATGACCTACAAATACCACCCAGGCCACTCTTTTATCCAGCTGAAGCATCGACAAGAGATGATGGTACTTGGATTGACAAAGGTAATGATACTGTATCCACTTCGTGAACCAGTGCAATAACTTATGAAGATTCTCATCTTGAGTGCATTACACAAGCATAGACACGTATCGGTACTATTTGATCCCATGACATATGTGGCAATTAGAAACGGGTGGTATCGATAATGCCTTATGTGTAGCTCCTCTTTCCTTACCATTATCAAATTATATATGTTTATGGCTATGTCTATGAATCTTAACTAGAACTATATTCATCTTTAGTATTATCATATTAAAAATGTCATTTATTATAATTTTGAACTTTCAAAATCCAATAATAACCTAGTGGCCACGTTCAGCATAGTGTTACAAGAAGTGAGATTTGTTCTCGGAGTTTTTGCTTCAAATTTCAACTACTACACATCGTGCACAACACGTGGCTTCATGGGACCATTCGTGTGATTCCACTGGTCATTATCTACACATCACTTCATGGCACACCAATTGCCGCTATGAATAATGTTGAAAGTTGATATATGGAAAGAGATGAAAAATTTTAGGATAGACGGTAAACAACAACTTTGGTTTAAAGGAGCGGGAGTAATAGACACTTGCCTTCCCAATGGATAGTGGCTTAATTAAATTTAGTAATAGATGAGGTTAATTAAATTTTTATTTCTTTTTACTAGGTTGCTACATAATTTATTAGTAAATGTGCGCTTGAGAATCATGAAAGTTTTTCTTTTCAGATTCGTTGCCTAAGCTATTTATGGGAAAATTTTCTAAACAATCCTAAACCTATTGCACTTTTGCCAATTCAGTCCTAAACTTTTTCACTTCTTGCAAATTCAATCATAAACTTTTTTACTTCTTGCTAATTGAGTCTATTCGACTAATTTTGATCGGCCGGCGCTAATGTGGCCGCCGGTCCACACTAGCTGTCCGATCAACACTGACATAGTAATTTTTAAATATTTTTTTCTTTTCTTTATTTTTTTTCTGTCTTCTTCCCTTTGGCCAATCCGACAACCGTCAATCGGCAACCGGCCAAACCTTACTGGCTTCTGGCGAAGCTCGCCCCCGCCGGCCATTAGCGAGGACGAGCTTTGCCCGTCGCTACCTGGGCGAGTCGAGGCTGACCTCGCCGTCGCTGGCCGAGGTGGAACCCAGTGACAACGAGGTCGACCTCACCTTCGCTGGGTTTCACCTTGCCCAACGACAACAAAGTCGGCCAGAACCGTCACAGGTCGGCCTCGCCTTGGCTAGGTGAGGCTCAACCTCACTCAAATCCAGTGAGGTCGAGCCTCACCCAACCATGGCGAGGCCGACCTCGCCATTGCTGGGTTTCACCTCGCCTAGTGACGGCGAGGTTGACCTCGCCTTGGTTGGGTGAGGTCGGCTTGGCAATGGTGGGCAAGGCTCGCCCTCACTAGTGGCCGGCAGGGGTGAGCTTCACCAGAGGCTAGTGAGGTTTGGCCAGTCGCTGGTTGCCAGTCACTGGACTAGCCAAAGAGAAGAAGGCATAAAAAAAGAAAAAAAATAAAAATTCAAAAAAAAATTATTTAAAAATTACCACGTCAGTGCCGGCTAGCCAAAATTGGTTGAATGAACTCAATTGGCAAGAAGTGAAAAGATTTGAAACTGAATTGGCAAATTTAAAAGGTGTAGGACTGAAGTGGCAAAAGTGCAATAGGTTTTGGACTTTTTGGATAATTTTCCCAGCTATTTATGTAAGGAGGAAAATTTATTCGAGCTCAAGTTGTATGTTATGCTTATTAAAATTAGGTTTGAGCATTCCAATTCATTTCGTAAATATGTATTGTCCTATTTAGTTTTAAGGATCGTGTTAAGTGCTCCAAAAGTTTTATGAGATCACTTTTAAGCAGTATGTCACTCTTTATATCAAATTGAATGAAATACAAATAGACGAGGGCAAACGAACTCTCACTTTGAGAATGGACGTGAAATTTTCCAAACTTGTGAATTTTATTTTGCAGGTCCTAGGATTTGACTTTTTTTGAGTGGTGAATGTGTTGCTTAAACCCGAAGCCCAATAATCATATGGATTTCATGTGACTATTGGGACAATAGTCATATAACTTCAATTGTATTTTTTGATCAACTTGCAAAGATAAAAGAGTAGAATGGTGAGTTGCATCATTTACAATTTCTCTGTTGTTGTTTTTTTTTGGCAAGATACAATTTCTCTGTTTTTGGCCTCCAAATTCCGAAGAACACTTCATAATTACAGGTTCCTTAATTTGGGAAACAGATAGAAATAACGAAAAGCTTAGGGGACCAAATCCGAAATAACAGAAAGATCGCGTCCATGGATGCAAAAAATCGCCTCGCTATTGCTTTAGCGAGGGAGGTCGCTTCCAGACTCGGGGGACCATCAAGGTCACGGATCATATGCAGATTTACTAATGTCAATATTCAGGATCATATGCAGGTTACATACAAAAGAAGAAAAAGACACAGATATCAACAGAGTTTGCTTTTTCAATTTCAATCTGTGGCTCTATGCACTTAATATGCTTATTTACTTTCAAATCAATCTTAAATTAATTCAATCTGTAGGAAAGTTTTGTCACCATCAAAAAAGGGGAGATTGTTGAGGAAAACTCATATTAATTTTGAAGTTGACAAAACCTTCCAAGTTCTTATAAGTCTGATACTTATTCTGAACTAACTTATTCCAGGTATGTATATTCTGGAAGTTCAGAAGGAAATTAGTCAGACTTTACAAGTTGTTATTGAAGACCCACATAATCTCAGTTCTAAAATTCAGACGCAGAAATTCTTCAGATGCAGATGCAAAAGTTTTTCAGATGTAGACACAGAAATTCTTTAGATGCAGATGAAGAAGTTTTTCAGATGCAGACGCAGAAATTCTTCAGATGCAAACGCAGAAGTTTTTCAGATGCAGACGCAAAAATTCTTCAGAAGCAGATGCATAAGTTTTTCAGATGCAGATGCAAAAATTTTTCAAACTCAGATGAAAAAATTTTTTAGATGCAGACACAAAATGCATAACCAAACATAACAGCTAGTGATCCGGTGTGGATTTCACAAAAGGGAAGCTTTGATATCAATCTAAATCAAATAGATTGACAATCAAAGATTACGACAAGCATGCATCACAACGGACAAAACTCTACTTATGGAAACCAAGATTCTGATTGTATAGGCGACCAGAATCATTGAGATTCAAAATCCGTCATCCAACGGCTACTCAATCCTTATTATACAAATCTGTCCAAAGTAAAGATTGGAAGATGATCCTTTAATAGTTGTCCAACGGCTAGTGAAGAAATAGAGGAGTATTTAAGGAGATCAACGAGCAGCAATAGAGAGTACGGAATTCAGAATCAACAAGTCCAAAGTCTGAGCATACTCCGATTTAATCTCTTGTCTTTTGTGAGCTAAAAACGTGTAATCAATTGAGAGGTGTAGATAGTGCCTAGGTGTGAGATAGTGTGATCTATTGACTTGATATAAGTAGCACCAGCTTCGGGAAGAAGTACTTGTGTTTGAGCGACACAACTTACTGTAACTTCTTATTGATTTGATTAATGGAATTCAGCCAGTAGGCTGTAGCGTGGGAGAGTGGACGTAGGCTTGCTATAAGACGAACCATTATAAATTTGTGTGCAATTTTTCTATCTCTATTCTGTTACTTTGCACACTACACATCAGGAGCACTTTCTATATAAACTATTTTGAATCTGAATTTTATTCAGACTTAGATGTGTTCATTCATTTCCACATAAATTATTTAAAATCACCTATTCACCCCCTCTCTAGGTGATTCTTGCTAGCTACTTCAGTAGAGACTCAAACACAATGAACCATTTATTGTTCTCTCTCGTGATCTTATCCGGATCTGTCTCGTAGGTCGCCGGTGAGGCTCACCCCGTGAGCTTTCACTCCATCTACTTGAATGCCACCCCGACCAGGTTGGCCTTTGGCCAATCTGCCTTCTTAAGATGATACCACGTTAACTAATTTGCATTATACACCCTAAATGCTTCCACGTCATCTTTCTTCATCATAACGCCTTAGACGGCTGAGTTGGCATAGTTTTTGCTGACTCAGCATGACTTTTACCAAGTCAGGAGCCACGTCAACAATTATGCATCATTGTTGCTGAACAAGCGAATCGCATCATCAAAAAGTACCTGATATGTCAATTTAGTTTACGAAAGTACTAAATTAGTCCAATTTTGAGGTGTTAATTTACCACCGCAAACTTTATTTATTTGCTAATATTATTTATTTGTTAGATTAATTTACTAATTTTATAATCATTTGCGTTGATTACCATAATGCGGAAAATCCACTAACAAAAACAAAGTAGGGAAAGTAGAGTCTTCCAATTCTAATTCCAAATGCAACTCTTTCTCTCTCTCACACACACACTTTTTAGTCGCTAGTAACTTCATCACATATGATTTATGTACATCTTCAATAAAAGAAATGTGACCTCACCACGCGCAGCGCATGTGATACTCTACCGGTACATGAGAGAAACCACGGATCATGTTACACCCAAAAGTACAATTTGAAAATTAGAAAACTCCAGGTTTCTAATAAAAAAGAATAAACATGGGAAAAATTGTAGTTTTAATAAGATAACTTTAACATCTTCAAGATAAAATAAAAAATAAATAAATTATTTCAGGACCAAATGCATCATGCGGGTCTTCTGCTACAAGTCAAAGTCAAGTTGATTATGAGTTACAAAGTAACTCCTTGCGAGGCCCGCCAATGCCGACTGAAACTTTAGATTCGTCGCATAAATTGTCCCTTCGTGCTTGTCTCGTCCTTTTGCCGGCTTAGACTTCTCAGCCGATCATTCCCAAACTTTTCTGTCTCTCGTGCGTCGCATTATTATCGTCGGTCGCTACACCCCGAATCACTCACCTCCACAATTAGCTCTCGTCGGAGATTACTCCTCTCATCTTTATCTCTCTTCCTTTTCCATCTCCGCACTAGACACCCACATTCTGCTTAGTTGATTCGTGCTCTCTGCTATTGCATCAGCTATGCACAAAGATCAACTCCTTGTTCTTGTTGTGGTTGTTCTTCTTCTACATCAGTCTTTTAGCATCACTGTCGAAAATAATCAGTGCACTAGCTCTTGCGGCGAGATTGCGAATATAAGCTACCCATTTCGGTTGAGGGGGGATCCAAAGGTTTGCGGCAACGCTAAGTTCGAGCTGGCCTGCATAAATAACCACACTGTTTTGGGTTTGTATTTAGGCAAGTACTATGTACGGTACATCAACTATACCAACTACACGATTAGGGTTGCCGATGTAGGGATGCAAAGGGACAATTGCTTGTCTCTTCCTTGCCACTCTTTGTCGTGCGCCGACTTCAGCAAACAAGATCCGTATAGTTGCATTGGAGACAACTTATACAAGTTCTATGGTCGAGAGTTATTCAAGACCATTTCGATTGTGAACTGCACAACGGCTGTTGCTTCTCAATTTTACATTGACGCTCCATCGTGCCTTGACGGGATCGAATTTTCCAATTTTTCTAGTACAAGAAGGCGATTATACGCCATGATCGATGCGAATGTCTCGTATGTGGAAACCGCATGCACTATAAAGCTCATGGCAATGATATCAGGGTGGGTTGATGGCGATGATCTTCGTTCCTATGCCCAAATTCATGAACAGATGGTTTATGGATTTGAGCTTTCATGGCTTCTAATGGCGGTTAACACGCGTTGCAAAGATTATTTTTGGGGGTACATCAGTGGCAAGCACCAAATTCGGTGCAAACTCAAGAAAGGTGAGAACTTTTGAATTTGTTGAGTTTTCTCAACAAAAAAAAATTTGTTAGGACATATTTGGTTAAAATCTGTGAAATTTTATCCAAACGGGAAATTGAGCTCGGTCATGTGTATATATTTTTGGATCCCATGTGATGTGAAAATGCCCATTAAGATCATATAGTTTGGTAAATGATGTTGTGGTATTTTATACGTATAATAATAAATTCATTCGTTTATTTATTTAATTTGAATTCAAACAACAAATCTTAATGATTTTTTTTTGGTCTGTAATCTTAGTGAATTGAACCAATATATTAATTACTTGAGTTTGGTCTAAATAAGCGTCTTTTGAATTTCTTTATCTTTAACTTGTCACATATTCACCCTCTTTTGCAGGAATTTTCAGCTACGGCAGGGTTTTGGGGGAACAATTACTCAGTGTTATAGGTAACATTACTCCGATCTTCTCATTATGAATTGATTTGATGTTTTTAAATGCAAACAATTTAACACACCCACAATTTTCTTACTTTTTCCCCAAATACAGTGCTATTCATGGCTGTGAAATTCATCTTGGGAGCCCCATGCGTGATGATTTTGCTTATACGCAAATGGATGGGAAGACACTTAGCAATGGATCAAAATGTTGAAGACTTTTTGCAATCTAATAATAACTTCATGCCGATAAGGTATTCTTACTCTGAAATTAAGAAAATCACGGGCCGTCTTAAGGACAAGCTAGGTGAGGGAGGGTATGGTTCCGTGTTCAAAGGAAAACTCCAGAGCGGCCGAGAGGTGGCGGTGAAGATTCTAAAGAAGGGGAAAGCGAACGGGCAGGACTTTATCAACGAAGTGGCTACCATCGGAAGAATTTACCATGTTAATGTGGTTGGACTCATTGGTTATTGTTTCGACGGCTCGAAACAAGCTCTTGTTTATGATTTCATGCACAATGGGTCTTTGGATAAGCACATTTTTTCACGAGGACAAGAAACTTCTCTTGATTGCAAGGAAGTGTACAAGATTGCTCTTGGAGTGGCTAGAGGGATTGAGTATCTTCATCGAGGATGTGACATACAAATTTTACACTTTGATATAAAGCCTCACAACATTCTTTTCGACGAGAATTTCAACCCAAAAATTTCTGACTTTGGGCTAGCCAAATTGTATCCCACAAACTACAACACCGTATCTATGACTGTTGCAAGAGGTACTTTTGGATACATGGCTCCAGAGTTGATCTATAGGAACCTCGGGAGCGTCTCTTACAAAGCTGATGTCTACAGTTTTGGCAAATTGTTGATGGAAATGGCTAGTGGAAGGAAAAATCTAGATGCAAATGCAGAGCAATCGAGCCAGATTTACTTTCCTTTATGGGTTCATGACCAACTGAATGAAGGATTGGATGTTCCAATGGAACAAGTTAGCGAGGAAGATAGGAGAATAGTAACAAAGATGATAATAGTTGCTTTTTGGTGCATTCAATTGAATCCTAGTGATCGTCCTTCGATGCGCAAAGTCTTGGAAATGCTGGAAGGAGAAGTAGGCGACCTACAAATACCTCCCAAGCCACTTTTTTATCCAGCAGAATTGCCAACAAGGGATGATGGAACTTGGACTGACAAAGGCAATGATACTTTATCTACTTCATCAACTAGGGCATTAACTCATGAAGATTCTCATCTTGAGAATACTATTAGTGGTATTACACAAGCATAGAGACGTATCAAAACCATTTGATCTTGTAACATATGCGGCAAATAGAAGTGAATCATATTGATGATGTTTTATGTGTATCTCCCCTTTCATGTCCCCAGATTGTATATATTTATGACTCTTCTTACGGATCTTCATTATGACTATATCATGTTTAGCATTATCATATTAAAGATGTCATTAATTATACTTTGGACTTTAGGATCATAGAAGATCTATTGACGACTTTCAGCAGAGTCTCGCGAGGAACGAGATTGGATTTTATAATCTTTGCTTCAAAACCTAAGTAGCACACAACCCGCACTTCGTGCAGCTTCATGGTACTCCCGTCACTATATATGCATTGCTTCATTCCCATCGCTCTATTGGCATTGCTTCCTTGCAGATCAATTGTTGCTATGAATAATGTTGAAAAATTACGGATGGAGAGATGATATAATTTTCGAAGTGATGATGAACAACTTCAATTCAAAGGAGGGAGACTACAACTTATTTTATATTTGGAAATAGTTGTGGACTTCATGCATCATGCGGTACACAAAAATGATATTTCTATATGTGTTTAGCGTTTTGCTCTTTTTATCCCTTTGTCCGTAATGAAGTGCACGTAAGAAATGAATCGACATGGTCTTTTCACTTTCTTCTCGCTTCCTACTTCAACACAATCTAGATCGGAGTTTGGCCCGGACCCGTAAACCCATCAATGGAGCTGCTCCTGTGCTTGCAAATTGGGCATTTAATCGAATATGAACCGCATACTTGTTTCTTTTCCACAATCTCCTGTCTAAAGTTAATAATACAATATTAGTAGAGATTATTTATCGCTCTAGTATAGTTACTGCATCTGATTTGTAATGTTTTGTTCGAAATGAAAAGTTTGTTTCTGGCAAAAATAAATTCCGATCTGCTAATCTATGCTTCCTGTCCCAACTCCTAGCCAAGGGCAATTGCACTTTGGATTCGTCGCACTGCATGATTGTCTCGAACGCAGACCGGCTTTTGACTTATCAGCCGACCATTCCCAAACTTTTCTGTCTCTCTTATGTCCCATTATCGTCGGTGGACACGTCATTATTTCAAGAAAGATACAGAGCCACTAGAAGCATTCTTCTCATCTTTATCTTTCTTTTCCATCTCAACACTAAACACTCAGATTTGCTTAGTTGATGCATGCTCTCTCCCCATTGCATAAGCTATGCACAAAGATCAACTCCTCCTCGTCCTCCTCCTCCTCCTTCTACATCGGTCTTTTATTATTGCCGTAAAAAATAATCAGTGCACCACTTCTTGTGGCGAGATCGCGAGCATAAGCTTCCCGTTTCGGCTAAAGGCCAACCCGACGCTCTGCGGCGACCCTCACTATGAGCTAGCATTCATAAATAACCGCACCATTCTCGATTTGTACTCAGGCAATTATTATGTATGATACATTGACTATACCAACTACACGATTAGAATTGTTGATGTCGGGCTGCAAAAGAGCAATTGCTCATCTCTTCCTCTCTGCTCTTTGTCATGCATCAACTTCAGCTCCTATTCAGGTTGGTATACATGCGGGGATTACATGCCCACGGGTCCAGAGTTATCCAAGACAGTGACAATCGTGGACTGCACGAAGGCCGTTGATTCTCGGTTTTACTTCGATGCTTTGTCGTGTCCTGATGGGGGACAAATTTTCAAATTTCTCTAGCACGAGAAGGCGAGTATACGCCATAGTCGATGCAAAAGTCTGATATGTGGAAACTACATGCACTGTAGAGCTTATGGCAAAGATACCATGGTGGGCTGATGGCAATAATCTTCGTTCCTATGCGCAAATTCACGAACTGATGGTTTACGGTTTTGAGCTTTCATGGTATCCAATTGCCTGTATGAAGCATTTCAAAGATTGTTATTGGTGCGACATCAATGACAAGCACCAAATGCGGTGCAAATTCAACGAAGGTAAGGACTTTTGAGTCTGTTCAGTCACAGATAAAGACATCATCTCTTCAGCCTTCACTTGTCACATATCTAATCTCTTTTGCAGGAAATATTATCGTTGATTACCTCTTCAGTATCGCCCCACTTATTACGATGCTCTCCCTCTATGGCGTCGGTAACATTACTCCAATATTCTCATTATGAAATTGATTTAATGTATCGAAATGCATTAACATACCCACAAATTGGTTATCGGAATAATTGTTGCGGAAGCCAAGCGATCGAACAACAAATTTGACAGAACAAAAAAATAAATCGGACATCAGATTTACGTGATTTGGTCATAGTGACATACGTCCACAGGAAGAATAGTACGGAATTCCATTATGGATTAAGCGATATAACGGAAATTATAATCATACTTGAGTCACTCAAATACTCTCAGTATTTTTCAAGTTCCAATTACACCTAATAACTTATGCAGTATTTAGTCCATAATTCTTCACGAAATAATCTCTCAATCTCATAAAGAAATTATACATAAATCTTACCACAAGATTTAATCGCTAAATCACTCGTACTTTTTCTTCAATGTTACGCACAAAGAAAACGCTAGGATGTAATTCCACGAAGACTCACGTCAAGCACTCAGTTCGCCACTTCAGTTTTTCTCTGGACATGGACGACACGAAGACCCCACTCTGCACTCTTCAACTTCTCCTTTCCAAAGTGCCCACGATAGAATATAATATATGTGCCCAAAGTTGACCGAGTCATGATCTGGGTCAAAAGTCCAATATTTCCAGTCTCCGACGTGCATTAGGAAAGTGAATTTCAGAGTTTTTTATCTCTTCACTCTGACACAATTGGAAACTACTTTCGTTTCTTTCGCAGCTTGGCCGACTCCAATTCGGCAACATCCAAATCCAATAGGCTTTCCAGATTAGGGAAATCATATTTACAAAAATATGATTTGGATATTCATGTGCATTTTTAGATCAAAATTGTCCACAGACTCAAACTCGAGACATATTTTAACAATAATAACACAACCACAATTTTCTTGCATACAGTGCCATTCATGGTTGTGAAATTCAACTTCGGAGCCCTATGCGTGATGATGTTTCTAATGCACAAGTGGAGGAGAAGCCACCTAGCAATGGATCAAAATAGTAAAGAAATTTTGCAATCCAACAACAACTTTTTACCAATAAGATACTCTTACTCATACATCAAGAAATTCACGAGTAGCATTAAGGACAAACTACACTATTTTGCTTCCTTCTAGTAGTTTCTTTGCTTTAGCGAGGGAGGTCGCTTCTAGACTCAAACACACATTGAACCGTTAATTTTTGGATTCCCGTTCTTATTGAGATCACAACTGTGACATTCTGAATTTCGACCTACTTTCAAGATTTATGAAGTGATATTATCATCAATGCACTTTCTGGTATATCTCGCTCGGAATTGACCATTCTTGAGAATACTAACCGTTAAGGAATGGCTAATTAGGATTTCGGTACGCACGACCTGAAAACTCAAACTTGGATTGACATTTCAACCATGAGGATTTACGAGGAGATATTTTGGGTCATTATAGGCCGATCCAAGAATGATTATGGAATAATTTAACAATGTTATGCAATTGAGTCACGGGTGATTTCGTTTAATCGTTGTATGCATTCCGAACGTTCCAAAATCAATTTCCAACGATCATGTTAGTCGGAACTAGTAATTGACCCTCGTGACCACATGACAACCGAAGTAGCCATGGCCTGAGTAAACTTAAACGTGGATTAATATCAAATCAACTACGGGTCGACATGCGTAAACCCTAAAAGCCGCCCGTTAGTTTGAGATACACGAAAGTCGCATTTGATAGATTTTGGCCACGAATTGGAATCCGAACTTAGGTATCGAACTTTAAGGATATCAAAATTATTATTTTGAACGATGCAGCGTTAAATTCGCTTTATTATTGGTTTGCTCAGAAATTTACGAAAAAAAAATGGAAATTGGCCCGAAAATTGGAAAAGACGATTTTGCCCCTAAGCTTTCTAGAGTTTAATTGTTGAGTGGAAGGACATAATGGTCATTTTCCTCTCTCACCCTTGATCAAAAATCACCTTGGACCATTTTGCCCTTGCCCTTTTTAGTCAATTTCAATAATACCCTTCTAGAAGCTTTGGTCAAAGAAGCATTTATGGCCCTTTGATCAAACTTAGGCATTAAGGATCAATCCTAACCCTCCAATTTGGATAATATGATCAGCCCACACCCTCTCTCTCATCACTTCCTCTCTTGCTCTCTCTCTCTTCACTTTCTCTCTTTCTCTCTCCCCATTGGCCGAGAATCACCACCACCACCGTCCACCACCGTAGCACCTCAAGCCGCCACCCTTGGGCCACCATGAGCCGCCGTCCATGCCGGAATAGCCGCTGGAACACGCCAGAACAGTCGCCGCCGCCAGATCGCCGTTTGGGCTGCCGCCGTTCGCCGAAAATTCTGGACTTGGCCGGGACTTGCTGCTGCTGATTAGGCCTAATATTTGGCTTAAATTAGTGGTAAGTAACTCCCTAAACCTTGATTAGGTTAATAGGTTACCAATGGATAGTGTTTATGGGTTATTATGGTAATTTAGGGGTTATTTTAGGGGTTACGGTGGACGCTGATTTGAGGAAATTTTGGTGGCTAGAATTGATGATTATAGGACTGATTGAATGTTAAGATAGGTAGGTTTTGTAATTTAGGCTTGAGCATAAGATTAATGGGGTTAATTATGCTTAATTTGACTAATTATAGTTGTTTTAATTAAATTCGTGGGTTAATCTTGTGGCTGCAGAAATCATATGTTAGGGGCTGATTTGGGTGACTTGGATATTGATTATATGACCCCCATTGATTTTAGATTGATCAATGGTAATTTAGGGGCTTAATTACCTTGATTATATGCTAATTTTAATTGTACGGTTTAGATTAAATTAGGATTTGTTAAAACCTTAATCGTGTGGCTGATTTGAGATTGTATGTCACGCCCCGGACCCTACAGACACGCAACACCCCGCTTCGGTCGTTGAGATGCGACGTCCCAGGACTCATCATCGACCCGTCATTTTATCTTTTAACACGCATGCGGAAACGAACACAACAAACCCCGGACAACAACTAGCAGGGATAGTAGAGGAAAACCAAACACAAAAGTAATTTAATTCTCACTTGATTAACCCCTGGGAATATTCTTACAAGCCCGCTTCGGGCGCTACCACAAAATGCCAGCAAAAAGAAAGGTTAGGGTTAACCTACTCCAACCAAAACAGCTCCCAGGCCTAACCCTCAGGCACCAACCAAAAGCTGCGCTACTCCGAACCGCAAGGGAAGCAATGACAAGCTAAGGCTCTGAAAAGGTTTAACAACGAATGAGATAAAATCTCAGTAAGTTAACGGCCTAAGCCCCACTTAGGAGGCCAACTCGCATGGGGGTCTCTAACAGGCACAACAGCAACAACAGCAGTAACCACAGGCATCATTACCTCGCCTTGATACACACGTTGATGAAATGCATATATCGCATACTCGAAGCATTTAAATAAAATTATCCATGCATTAATGCATCACAGTTGCGCATGTCTCGATTATAAGATAGAATCCACTTGGGCACGTCACATACCATGCCTAACAGTTTCTACCACATAATCAGGCACTATGCATCACACGTATTCCAATTATTACGCCCCCTCGGGGCCACCACATATCAAGCGATACACAACAAAATGGCGGTCTACAGGTAAAAACCGGGCTCTGTCCCACCCCGTTGGGCACGGTTACGTCAAACGATACACAGGATGACGGCATTTCAATACGATAACATCAAACGATACACAGTAAGATGGTATCCCGTAAGGAGCATCAAGTCCGGCCTCGGGCCGCGACAAGGCATCCGGGGTATCGGCACTCCAGATTATCCCCAAGCATCCGATAAATCGGGCATCGTCAAGCGATACATAGCAAAACGGCTCCAACGTGGGACCACACGAGCACACAAGCATTCCGGCCAATTATTATCTTTTTAATTAGCCCATACATACATGAATCGTGCTCTAATTAATGCCATACAACAATATCACATGGTCACACATGCAATTGCCAATCAATTTTGCAAACTTCGATATCAAATACGCATAACAACCACAAACACCACTATTATTTACTTGGCATAACAAATAATAATAATAATAATTTACTGCCAATAATCTCGTACAATTTCCTGAAAACCTCCGATCGAAATAAATTGTCATAAAAACAAATTTTATACGACAAATCACAGCATAAATGCCAATGTTCAAGCTAGAAATCATAATTTGAAATTATAAATTTTCCGAAATAATAATAGTTAAATTCGGAATATAATTAATTAATAATATCCAAGAATAATTTAATTTTCCCAAAATTCAAAATACTTTCTCGAATCGAAATCAATCAAATCATTTTTCAAATACGCCTATTTATACGGCGAGAACCAACATTGGCATCATAATTGGCATTAGAAAATTTTCCGAAAATAATAATTTTTAATTTTCGGAAATTAATTATTTAATAATAAAATAATAATATTTAATTCGGAATTAATTATTTAATAATAAAATAATATTTAAATTCCGAAAATAATTGATTTAATAATAAAAATCAATAACAATAAACTAAACAATAACTTATACCCTAAACACAATTAACTAAACACTAATCCATAATTAACACTTAATCCTAACTAAACAAGCATAATATTAATCTAAACACTAATTAAACTACCATAAGCAAGTTTAACACCCTAAACACGGGATTAGGGGTTAACTTACTCGACTAACGCCGGCGACAACGCGGGGACGACGGCGGCGGCGAGGGCGGTCCGCGGTGGTTTCGGCTCGAAACGGTGACCGGCGGACGACGATGAACGGCGAAAAACAGCCGCTGTGGTGGCTGGTCGGGGCTATTCCGGGCGGAGCTGGTGGCCGGCGGCGGTGTCCCGGCAGCCGGGACAGCGGCGGTAACGTTCAGGACGGCGGCGGCGAGCAACGGAGGCGAGCGGAGCTTGTTCCGGCGGCGGCAAGGCGGATGCGGCTCCGTCGAGGAGAAAAGGGAAAATGGCGCGGCTTGGTCGGGGCGACGGGCGGCACGACGGCGACTGGCGAACGGGCGAGCACGCGCGGTGGCGGAGCGCGGCTGGACGGCGTTGGGCACGACGGCGAGCTCCGAGCCGCGCGCGGTCAGGGGAAGGAAGGAGCGGCCGGGGCGAGGCGCGGCGGCCGGACGGCACACGCGGTGGTGGGGCTGGCGAGCAAGTCCCCGGCGGTGAGCGTCGCAGCGAGCTCCGAAGCCAGAAGTGGACGCAGATCAGTCGGCGTCGAGGCAAGCTCACGGAGGAGAAGATGAGGGGAAGAAGAGAAGAGAAGAAAAACAAAAGAAAAGAAAAAGAGAAAAAGGGAAAAGAAAAGAGAAAAAAGAGAAAAGGAAGAGAGAGGGAAAGGAGTAGGTGGGGGTGGTAGGGGTGTCAGACACGCAAGGAGGGCAGCGGGAAAAAGGGGGAGGAGAGAGAGAGAGAGAGGGGAGAGAGGAAAAAGTCAGATCGTAATAATTGCGATCAAACGGTCACGATTTAAATTCGGAAACGATCCGACAATCTCCGAAAAATCCTAATTTAATAATTTTAGGATTTTGGCTTAAGAGTACTAATAAAAATACACTGCGATTATGGTATACCAGTCCAAAATCGCACTCGATCAAAAATTCACTTTTCACTTATCCCGGGCAATATTGAGGTTGGCCACGCGAATATCGACACCATCCAATTAAATTAGTCACAGAACTCTGAAAAATTCGATACCAAAGTTTGGGCTCTAAATAACGGCCAAATTCGATCGAATGCGATTCTAGCGAAATCTCTATTTTAAAACAATAACCGGGAGTGATCAGTTCCCATGCGAGATTTTACTATAAGCACACTGACGAATTACACGTTTTATAAATCCCAAAAATGGGTCGAAATTCGAAATGTCACATTGTAAGTTGATCATGTGGTTTTGATCGACAATCGCATGGCTACTTAGTCGACTATGCACCGAATAGAGGCTTAATGAAGATCGTGCGGTGAATTGATTGTTTAATGCCGATCGCATGGTCAAATTATGTGATAGAGTAGTTAATTTATTTAATCATGGCTGAGTAATTGACTATGGTTCGATCGTGTGGATGGAATGGTGATTGCGCGGTCTAGAGAGAAGATCATATGTTGAAATTGACATTTGATACGAAAAACCAGAGCGATTTATGGCATATTTAATTATAGTAAATTGCACGTTATACACACTTGCATTAGCTAATTAAAGAAGATTAAAATTGGCAATGTGTAGATGTTTACGTGTGTGGCCATGATGAGTTCCGTCTAAAACGAGTTCTAGACGATGCCTGGCTAAGGCTCGAATGCTATCTGGTACCTGACTTGTCGGGAGGGGAGGTTCGTTCCCAAACATTGTCGATCGCGGTAGAGGCCGGATCGATGCTTCTAAATGGAATGCCGTCCGGTACCCGACTTGTTGGGGGGTTCGATCTCGGACGTTGCCACGCCCAAAGTAGTGGGATGATACCTGGTTATGACGGAAGACCGGCGGGAGTTCGGTGTGACCTATAGTGGGTAGTTAATAATCTAGACAACTTCGAGTGTTATGTGCATATGACATGTTTTGCGCTTGATTATGGGATAGAATCGTGAGGCACAGTATAGGACGGGCCTAAGTGATTTCATCTTATAATTGAGACTCATATGAATGATTGAGTATGTCTGGATTATTATTATTGATGTTATGCATTTTTATAGTATGACATGGTTATGATGTAATTCGAGACTTTGCATAGTGTGTGGTACCATTGTTTTTTGGTAAGGGAGTGTGGTACCATTGTTCGTTTGATAGGAACTTACATTATTAGTTAGAATTGCATGATTAGGGTGCCAGAGGTACGTATTGCCCTAATCACGGCTTAGGTAGTTTACTTATTGAGATTTTATCTCATTCCCTGTTGTTAAACATTTCAGACCCTCGACCTCGACCATGATTGAGCCTCCACTACGTTTCGAGGTACTGACGGAGATGGAGCATTGGGTGACTGAGTACCCTACGGGTGATGATAGAGTATATGAGAAATATGAGTGTACAGTTTGGGTGGATGACGGGGAGCAGTACTTGACGGCTCATAGGTATATGGCATGGTACGTGCAAGATAGAGCTCAGAAAATTTGGTCCTATCAGAGGTTTTGATATTCCCCTAAATGATGGTTTAAGATTATGGGACCTTATGGAGATTGATCCCCCTAACGAAGCAATAGTTAATCCCGAGCCCACACTAATGGTGATCGATGATTTAGAACCGGAGTTGGCGCCTTTACCACCTAGCTCCTATAGCGATGTATCTGACTCGGCTTTACCAGGAGCACAGCCATGATGCCGCGGAGGTTTTTGATAGGACCAAGAATTCCCATCTTTTTGGAGTTGTTTGTGGATAGAGTAGTGGCTTTGATCGACCACCCCATTCCTTTTTGAGTATGTGTAGTTTGGGTTTGTGGCCTTTAAAAAGGCTTGTACATGTTAATGCTGTAAGTGACGTCAATGTTAAGTTTATAAACGGTTTGTTGGTTTGTTTAATTTCTCTCTCTACTATTCCGTTTGAACGTTTGTTGTATGGAGTGTTCGTTTGACTTCCGCGTTTATTCTCTTGCTTCGAGGGTTTTGGGTCGGCGACAAATCCTGGGTGTCGGATTCTTATCGACCGTGGTGGGATGTTACGTATTCGTGGGGTACGGGGCGTGACAACACAAAATTTTTCCCTCTTACGCTCTTTTCCATGCATTGATAGGTGGCGGGCAGTAGCAAGAGGCGACGGTCGGAAATCTGTTTTTGGAACAGAATGATTATCATTCGCATTCCTAATCGATACTCCTCGTCGTGATGCATGATTGTCTCAAAGTTTGACTGGCATTTGACTTGTCGGCCGACCATTCCCAAACTTTTCCATCTCTCGCACGTCCTATTTTTGTCAGTTGCCACACGTAAAATCGCTCACCTCTGCACAATTAGCTGTCGTCGGAGATTTAATTTTTACCTATCTCCCCACTATTCCAAGAAAGAAACAGAGCAACTCAAAATGTTCCTCTCATCTTTCATCTATCTTTCTCTTCCATCTCTACACTAAACACTCGGATTTTGCCTCGTTAATTCATGCTCTCTCCTATCGCATGAGCTGTGCACAAAGATCCACTCCTCGTTGTTGTTGCTGTTCTTCTTCTTCTTCTTCTTCTATATCTATCTTTTATTGTTGCCGTCGAAAACAATCAATGCGCCATCTCTTGCGGCGAGGTCAACATAGGCTTCCTGTTTCGGCTGAGGGTTGACCCGACGGTTTGCAACAACCCTAACTTTGAGCTTGCCTGCATAAATAACCGCATTGTCGTCGATCTGTACTCGGGCAGTTACTCCATACAGTATATCGACTATACCAACTACACGATTGGGGTGTTGATCTCGGGCTGCAAAAGGGCAATTGTTCGTCTCTTCCTCACTGCTCTTTGTCGTGCCGCTTCATCTTCATATCAGATTCGTACACTTGTTGGGATCTCAGGTACTCTGTTCCAAATTTATCCAAGACCATTTTGATCATGGGCTGCACGAAAGCCGTCAATTCTTACCATTACATTGACACTTCCTCGTGCCTTGATGGGGCCAAATTTTCGAATTCTTTTGATACAAGAAGGCGATTATATGCCATGGTGGATGCGAATGTCTCGCATGTTGAAACCGGATGCACTATAGAGCATATGGCAATGATACCATGGTGGGCCGACGGCGACAATCTTCGTTCCTACGCGCAAATTCATGAACAGATGGCTTATGGGTTTGAGCTTTCATGGCTTCGAAAGGCCTGTGAGATCCAGTTCAAAGATTGTTATTCATGCGATATCAGCGCTGAGCACCAACTTTATTGCAAGGCCCCGCCCTCGACCGGTAAGGACTTTTGATTCATTCGGTTTTCTCAACAAAAATTAAAATTGTCAAATTTTATTTGGCCAAAACCTGTGAAATTTGATCTAAATGCGAAATTGAGGTCGGTCATCTGTATATCTTGTTGGAGCCCGTCATTTGAAAATGCCACTATGATCAAGTAGCTAGCTAAATGCTGTTGTGGTATTTAACAAGTATAATACTGAATACATTTTTATTTATTTGTTTATTAATTTAATTCAAATTCCGCCAACAAATCTTAGTGGGCAAAAGAACACTACAAGTGTCATAACTTATGTACGATACTCACTTTGGTGCCATAAATTTTTTTTGGATCACTTTAGTGTTAAAATTTTTGAAAAACGATCACTTAAATGCTAAAATTTTTGAAAAACGATCACTTAAGTGTCAACTCTGGCGCCATACACAACTTTTCACCGGAAATCCAATGTGGCATTTTTTTTATTAATTTCCGAAGCTGACGTGGCTTATCGGAGATTGGCACTTAAGTGATCATTTTTCAAAAATTTTAGCATTTAAATGATCGTTTTTAAAAAATTTTAACACTTAAGTGATCGTTTTTTAAAAATTTTAGCACTGAAATGATTCAAAAAAAACTTATTACACTTAAGTGATCGTTTTTCCCCCGACTTAACACCAAAGTGATTCGAAAAAAAGTTATAACACAAAAGTGATCTCCGTACCCAACTTATGACACTTATAGTGTCCTTTTGTCAATCTTAATGGATTGAACTTGATATACTCATTGCTTGATTATGGTCTAAATAAGTGTCTTTCAAATTTTCTTCTGCTTTCATTTGTCACATATTGTATCTTTTTTTGCAGATATAAATATCCGCGATCGATGAAAATATCCTCGATTACCTCTACAATATTGTCAGGACGATCAAAATGATCTCGCTCCATGGTATCGGTAACATTAAATCTTCTCATTGTGGAATTAATTTTGTGTTTCTAAATGCAAACGTTTAACGCACCCGCAAATTAGTTATGCGTATAAGAATAAATACATTATTTATTCATTTTTTTTATACTCAATCCTTGATTGTGGTCTCAACAAAGTATCTTTTAAATTTTCTTCGGCTTTCATTTGTCACATATTCTATCTTTTTTGCAGACAAAGATATCGAAGTTCACCTCTTCAGTATCCTCTCCGATATTGTCAGGATTATTGAAATGATCTCGCTCCATGAAATCGGTAACATTTATACAATGTTCTCATTGTGGAATTAATTTAATGTTTCTAAACGCAAACATTCAACCCACCCACAAATTAGTTATAGGTATAAGAATAAATACATTATTTATTGATTTTTTATACTCAGTGCTTGATTATGGTCTAAATAAGTGTCTTTTAAATTTCTAGATTTCATTTGTGACAAATTCAATCTCTCGAGCGGAATAGGGACCAACCGTTACCGAGATGCGATGCTCTCGCTCTTTGGCATTGGTAACATTACTACCGCCTTCTCGTTGTGAAATTGATTTAATATTTCTAAATGCAAACGTTTAACACGCCCACAAATTGGTTATTGGAAATATAGTGTTTGCGTTCATGGTTGTGAAATTCATCTTGGGAGCCCCATGCGTGATGATGTTGCTAATACGCAAATGGAGGAGAAGACACTTAGCAATGGATCAAAATGTTGAGGACTTTTTGCAATCTAATAATAACTTCTTGCCGATAAGGTACGCTTACTTAGACATCAAGAAGATCACGGGCAACCATAAGGTTAAACTAGGCGAGGGAGGGTATGGTTCTGTGTTTAAAGGAAAACTCCGGAGCGGCTGCGAGGTGGCAGTCAAAATTCTGAAGAAGGGGAAAGCGAATGGGCAGGACTTCATTAGCTAAGTGGCCACCATCGGAAGAATTCATCATGTTAATGTGGCCGGACTCATCGGCTTTTGCTTCGAGGGCTCGAAACAAGCTCTTGTCTACGATTTCATGCACAATGGATCTTTGGATAAGCACATTTTCTCACGAGGAGAGGGGACTTCTCGTGATGGCAAGGAAGTGTACGAGATTGCTCTCGGAGTGGCTAGAGGGATCGAGTACTTTCATTGAGGATGCGACGTGCAAATTCTACACTTTGATATTAAGCCTCATAACATTCTTCTCGACAGGGATTTTACTCCAAAAGTTTCTGACTTTGGGCTTGCAAGATTGTATTCCCTGGACCACAAGACCGTGTCTCTAACTACCGCGAGAGGAATCTTGGGATACATGGCTCCGGAGCTGGTCTACAAGAACATTGGGGGAATCTCTAACAAAGCCGATGTCTATAGTTTCGGCAAATTGTTGATGGAAATGGCTAGTGGGAGGAAGAATGCAGACGAGGTTGCAAAGTGTTCCGGTCATACTTACTTTCCTTTATGGGTTCGTGATCATCTTAGTGAAGGATTGGACATTCCAGTGGAAGAAATAAGCAAGGAGGATCAAGGAAAAATAAAGAAGATGACAATAGTTGCTCTTTGGTGCATACAATTGAATCCTAGCGAACGGCCTTCAATGCACAAAGTCTTGCAAATGCTCAAAGGAGAAGTAGATGATCTACAAATACCTCCGAAGCCACTCTTTCATCCAACAGAAATGTCAACAAGGGAAGATGGAACTTGGACTGACAATGGCAAAGATACTATTTCCACTTCATCGACTAGTGAAATAACTTATGAAGATTATCATTTTGAGCATACTAGCACTAGTATCACACAGGTATAGTCACATATCAAAACCATTGATCCCGTCACATACGTGGCAAATTGAAACGTGGTATTGGTGTTGTTTCCTAGGTAGCTCCCCTTTCTTGTCTTGGCCATCATCATATTGTAGATATGTATGACTATATTTATGGATCTTAATTACGCCGGTATCATCCTTTAGCATCATCAATTAAAGATGTTCATAGGTTATAATGTGGACTTTCCGATCCAACAGAAAATCTAGTATGACGACTTTCACCATAGTGTTATGAGGTGCGAGTTTGGGTTCCAAAGTCTTTGCTTAAAATTCCAGTTAGCACACAACCCGCTTTACGCGTAGCTTCACGGCAGTCCATCGATCGCTACGTATAAGTTGCTTCACGGTGCACCAATTGCCGTCGTGGTTTAAAGGAAAGGGAGTACAAGACAGCTACCTTCACAATAAATAGTGGAGACTTTTATTGATTACATAAAAATCGAATAGAAAATAGTGGAAGACATCGAAAGATGATGATGCCGAAACGCGATAGAAAAATTGACTGAACAAGAAAATTCGACGGAAGAACAATTCGTTTTCCAATTGACGCAAAGAGAAAGCGTAAATTTGGAACAACTTCAAAGAACTCGAAATTTTTATTCAATAATACTGTGTCTTGATTACAAGACGAACATCTTATATATAGAGATAAGACTCTTAATACTAATGAAAACCGAATAATTAAAGATAACATCTAATTTCCTAATATAAAAAACTGCTTAAATAGTAATATAGGAAACTGCCTTAATGGTAATATAGGAAACTGCCTAAATGCGCCATCTTTGACTTCAAGCCCGCTGGTTCGTCCAGTCGTATAACAGGTCCGCCGGTCCCCTAGGTGCATCATCCTCCCCTGCTAGAGAAAGATTCGTCCTCGAATCTGCTTCGCCTTCATTGCCGTCATCAATCTCCTTAGGACCTTCTTCCTCTTCAGGGTAGTAAGGTGACAAATCCACTACATTAAAAGTTCCGGATACATTATACTTACTCGGCAATTCGATCTTGTAAGCATTGTCACTAATTCGCTCCAAAACTTTGAAGGGTCCATCAGCTCTAGGTTGAAACTTGCCAAATCTACCCGCTGGAAATCGTTCCTTCCTAAGGTGAATCCAAACTAGATCACCTTCCTTGAAGACGACTCTTTTCTTGCGCATATCCACGCGTTGCTTATACTTCATGTTCTGCCTGTTGATCTGATTATGGACCTGAGAATGCAGCTCTTTGATATGTTTTGCATGTTCTTCAGCTTCCGAACTAAATTGCTTGAGAACTGGTATCGGTGTGAGATCTAATGGAGTAATTAGATTACGCCCATAAACCACCTCAAAAGGAGTCTTGCTTGTAGTTCGGTTCTCTGATCTGTTATATGCAAATTCTGCCTGAGGCAATGCCAAGTCCCATTGTCGCGGATTATCTCCAATCAAACTCCGCAGCAAATTCCCTAAGCTTCGATTGACAACTTCGGTTTGACCATCAGTCTGAGGATGATGAGATGAACTAAACTTCAAACTTGTACCCATGTACCTCCAAAGAGTGCGCCAGAAGTGACTCACAAATTTCACATCACGATCTAAGGTAATGGACTTAGGAATTCCATGCAGCTTAACAATCTCCTGCAGAAATAATCGAGCAACCTGTGAAGCATCATAGGACTTGCTACACGGGACAAAGTGGGCCATCTTCGAGAATCTATCGACAACCACCATTATTAAATCATTACCCTGCTGCGTTCTCGGCAAACCCAAGACAAAGTCAAGACTGACATCCTCCCATGGTGCAACTGGAACAGGTAGAGGCATATACAATCCTGCATTAATACTCTTGGTCTTTGCCACATGACATACCCTGCACCTCTCTATAAAACGTGTCACGTCACGCTCCATCCGAGGCCAATAAAAGTATTCACTCAACAAGGCCTTCGTCTTATCCACGCCAAAGTGCCCAGCTAAACCGCCTGCATATCCCTCAATAATAATAGATTCCGTCAAAGAACATTGAGGAATGCACAATCTGTTACCATTAAATAGGTAACCTTTCACAATCTGAAATTGCTGAAAAAGGCTCCGTTTTGCTCTTCCTCCAGATATTCCCAAAATAAGGATCATCAACATATAATTCTTTAAAAGTATCAAAGCCTAGAACCTTTACATGCATTGTAGACAGCAAAGAGTGTTTTCTGCTCAATGCATCCGCCACACTATTTAGCACTCCTGCTTTATGCTTGATGGAAAAACTGAAAACTTGAAGGAACTCCACCCACTTTGCATGCCTTGCATTCAATTTGTGTTGCCCATTGATGTATTTCAAGGCTTCATGATCAAAAAATAAGATAAACTCTTTCGAAATAAGATAGTGTCTCCAATGCTCCAAACTCCTCACAATAGCATAAAATTCTTTATCATAAATTGAATATTTCATTTTCGCCTCGTTCAACTTCTCACTAAAGAATGCCACAGGTTTACATTTTTGACTTAGGACACCCCCAATACCAACACCTGAAGCATCACAATGCACCTCAAAAATCTCATTAAAATCAGGAAGCACGAGAACAGGTGCTTTAGTCACCTTCTTCTTTAATAGTTGGAAGGCAACTTCTGCCTCCTTAGTCCACACAAATTTACTTCCTTTCAGACAATTTGTCAGAGGTGCAATAATAGTACTGAAATCCCGAATAAATCTCCGATAAAAAGACACAAGCCCATGAAAGCTACGTACCTCGTGAATATTTTTCGAAATCTCCCAATTTGTAATAGCCTCAACCTTAGCTGGGTCCATATGAATGCCCTCCTTAGTTACTATATATCCCAAAAAGGTCACACGATCAGTCAAGAAGTGACACTTCTTGGTATTAGCATATAATTTCTGTTCCCTCAATGTCTCGAACACCCTTCTCAAATGCTGCAAGTGTTGATCAGTCGATGCACTATAAACCAATATATCATCGAAATATACGACAACAAACTGGCTAATAAAAGGACGAAATACCTTATTCATCAGTCTCATAAAGGTGCTCGGTGCATTAGATAACCCGAAAGGCATCACCATCCACTCATACAGACCATCTCGAGTTTTAAAAGCGGTCTTCCATTCATCTCCAGGACGCACCCTAATCTGATGATATCCACTCCTCAAGTCTATCTTCGAAAAGATAGTCGCTCCATGCAGTTGATCAATTAAATCATCAAATCTCGGGATAGGAAAGCGATACCTGATCGTGATCTTGTTAACAGCTCTGCTATCCACGCACATTCTCCACGACCCGTCTTTCTTAGGAACCAATAAAGCTGGCACTGCACAAGGGCTTATGCTCTCTCGAATTGCACCTTTTTTCTAATAGTTCCTGCACTTGCCTCTACATCTCCTCATGCTCCTTAGGATTCATTCTGTAAGCTGCCTTATTAGGAATAGCAGCTCCTGGAACGAGATCTATACAATGCTGTATGTCCCTCATGGGTGGCAATCCAGGTGGCAATTCTTCTGGCACGACATCAGCAAACTCCTCAAGTATAAGCAGAACTTGAGTTGAAATATCTAGACTATCAAGATTCTGCTCCACGACTACGACAGCAAAAAGCTCTGGGGCATTCACCGCCTCCTCCTAGAACTCTGATTTGGAAAGCATATTACTTTTTCCTTCTTTTCTCAAATCTGAAGGACCTAGAGTAATGGTCCGGCCATCCTTCTTGAAGGTGTATGTATTTTTGAATCCGTCATGCTGTGTTTTCCTGTCAAACTGCCAAGGTCTTCCTAATAGAATATGACAAGCATCCATTGGAACTACGTCACCCCACACTTCATCAACATATTTCTTCCCAATCGAGAACTGCACTAAACATCTCTTGCTCACTTTTACCTCATCCCCCTTCCTAAGTCATGACAGCTTATATGGTTGAGGATGTTCGACAGTTTTCAACCCCAACTTTTCTACCATAGTGGTAGATATTACATTCTCGCAACTTCCCCCGTCAATTATCATACTACACACATTTCCCCTACTAGTGCACTTAGTATGAAAGATATTATGCCTGAGCCACGATTCATCATCTACCTCAGCAATATTTAAAACCCGACGCACAACTAAAGACTCACCAGAATCGGCATAGACAATGTCCTCCGGATCTAGATCCGCATCTACTTGCTCGCCATCAAATTCGTCATAAGTTGGGTCTTCATCAAAAGTTGGATTATCTACAAGTGTCACAAACTGTCGGTTCGGACAATCAGCAGCAAAATGTCCGAATCCTTGACACTTAAAACATCGTTTGCCTACAGCTCCTCCCCTGCTAGATTCTGCACTACTCTGCTATCCTTTTGTTGCAGATTTTGAACCAGCGCCCTTAACTGCTGCCGGGGCCGAAGAACTCCCTGCTTTCCCCCGGGACTCTTTATCTGACCACTTGGAACTGCTGTCTGTCCACTTAGAACCACTGCTAGACCACTTGGACTTACTGCTCTTTCTTTTAAACTGCCCCTCCACCTTTAGGGCTAGTCTGCACACATCCTCATACGTCCAATACTGCTGTAATTGGACAACATCAGAGATCTCATATCGCAGCCCTGCCAGATATCGTGCAATCGTCTGCTCATCTTCCTCCGCCACATCACAACGCATCCGCAAACGATCAAATTCTTCGGTAAATTCTTCAACTGTTTTATCACCTTGCTTGACGTTATGATACTCAATAAACGCCTCTTGCCTATAATGGGTAGGCAAAAAAAAATTTTGCAATAACTTTTTCATCTTCTCCCAGCGATCCACCTTCGGCTTCCCCTCTCTAGCGCGTTGCTTGTTCACGTGTTCCCACCAAATTGAAGCATGTTTTCGCAGCCTAATAGCCACTAACTTCACTTTTTGCCCCTCAGTTAGGTCTTTAAGATCAAAAATCCGTTCTACCGTATGCAACCAATCAATAAACTCATCAGGATGAACCTTACCATTAAACTCGGGAATCTCGATCTTCATTCTGAAATTTTGAGAAGAACGTTGATTTCCAGGTCGTACTCCTCGATTCCGCCCCTGGTTCAGAACCTCGAAAGGGTTTACGTCTTCTTCTTCATCATCGGATGAATCCTCAGATTCCGCTCCTTCTTCGGATTGAACGCCCAACCTCGCCTCCGCAAGTTGTCGCTCCAAATCCTGGATTCGTCTTCTCTGTTCTTCAATTTCTACGTCTCGCAGATCTCTTAGATGCGGTTGGTCGTCTGCTTCAGGAACGCCTCCACACCCCCGACCACCACGAGCCCGCCATCCACGACCACGATTCTGTTCAACCATTGATTCAAGCAACCTATGCTCTGATACCAATTGATGCCGAAACGCGATAGAAAAATTGACTGAACAAGAAAATTCGACGGAAGAACAATTCGTTTTCCAATTGACGCAGAGAGAAAGCATAAATTTGGAACAACTCCAAAGAACTTGAAATTTTTATTCAATAATACTATGTCTTGATTACAAGACGGACATCTTATATATAGAGATAGGACTCCTAATACTAATGGAAACCGAATAATTAAAGATAACATATAATTTCCTAATATAGAAAACTACTTAAATAGTAATATAGGAAACTGCCTTAATAGTAATATAAGAAACTGCTTAAATGGTAATATAGGAAACTGCCTAAATGGTAATATAGGAAACTGCCTAAATGCGCCATCTTTGACTTCAAGCCCGCCGGTTCATCCAGTCGTATAACAAGTCCGCCGGTCCCCTAGGTGCATCAGATGATCTCTCCCTAAATAACAATAATACTTGAGATTAATTAAATCCTTATTCTATTTGCTAGGTTGCTAAAGTTATTATAGTGGCAAATGTGCACTTACAAAATGAAATTAGTTTCCCTTTTAAGATTCGTTGTCCAAGACTATAACGTCATAGGAGGAAATTTTATTCGAGGGGAGAGATATATGTCATCTTTATTAAAACTAGGTAGGTTTGGGTATTCTACTTGAGTTTAAATTCATTTCAAAGCAAATAAGTAACGTCATGTTTAGATTTTGAGATCGTGTTAATTGTTCCAAACGCTTCCTGCTACCATTTTTAAGCAGTACATCACTCTTCATATCAAATCGAACGAACTAGAAATAGACAAGGGCAAGCAAAATCTCATTTTGAGAATGGATGTGAAATTTTGCAATTTCTGTGAATTTAATTTCGCCATTTTCAAGATTTGACTTTCTTATAACTTCATTTGCATTTTTTGATTAAGAAGTGAGGAAAAGAGAATCAAAAGGAGCATTACATCATTTGTAATTTCACTGTTTTTTTCTTTGCCGGATACAATATTTCTATTTCTGGCCTCCAAAGTAGGGTTGTGCAACGGAAACCGCTTGGACCGGACTAGTCGGTTCTGGGCAGTTCTAGAAGTCACCTAGTTTGATTCCCGATTTCATAAAATTGGAATCAGTGATTTTCAATCCGGTTCTCAGTTCCAAATGAAATTGGATGGGATCGGACCGGACCGAACCAATTATATTTTAAAATTTTAATTTTTTTTGAAACAATTTTAAAAATAATCATTTGAACTCTTGATCGTTATGGATTTTATCAAAGTCCAAAGATTCCGAAGAAACGCTCTTTCGATAACAGGTTCCTTAATTTGGGATACGGGGCGAAAATGAACAAAAAGTTCGGGGGACCAGATCCAAAATAGTAGAAAGGTGGCGTCCTCGGATGCAAAGAATCATGGCCACGCTAGCTTGCTCCCTTCTTGTAGTCTCTTTGTTTTTAGCGAGCCAGGTCGCTCCTTCTAGACTCAAAACGCATCGAACCGTTAAATTAAAAAATCAAGCAAAAAAAAAAAGAGGAAGAAAGCTCATTCGGATTCTGATTCTCGTGATCTTGTCGAGATTTCTGCTCTTTTCTTCGTTCCATCTCCACTGTTGCGTGACAATGACGAAGACGAAGAAGAAGAAGGCGATGAGTGCCGGCAGAGGCGAACCGGCGGCAACGCGGTGCGGCAAGTGCGTGGTGGGGACCCCGGTGGAGCCCCGGGCGCACCCGGCGAACCAGCGCCACCACGTGGGTCGCCGGCGAGGCCCTCCCCGCGAACTTCCACTCCAGCTACATGAACGCCACCCCGAGTGGCTCGGACTCCGGCTTCGCCAGCCTCAACCAGAGCGGCGGCGGTAGCGAGAACCGTACATCCACTTGACTCCACTGAATGCTTCTGCACTGCCTGGCAGGAGTGAGTACCATCGAGGCGTGTTCTCGCGTCGGAAGTTATGGTTGATGATTAGGCTTTTGAGGATGGTGTTGATGAGGCCGACGCTTTGCTGGTGTTTGCAGGTCCAATGAACAAGATAGGCGACATGTTGAACCGGTGTGAGAGGAGGTTCGAAGATGCTTCGCAAAAAGCAGAGGTGCTTGTGGACAATGTCTGGCATCACCGTGAGTATTCTCTACATTTTGGATTTATTCGTGGAGACGTATCTGATCGCTTGCTTGCATATGTTATTTCTCTGTTTCCGAAATATAAGCGAATGCTATGGAAGTAAATATTCAATACAGAAGAGTTTGGCACTTTGTTCATCGTTGACGTCGTTTGTCCAGCATTGTGGTCTCGTACCATTGCGGTCCTGTGGTTTTAGGAATCAGTTCAAACGATCAGTCATCGGCTTCTTTTGGAATTACCACCATGGAACTAGCATAGATGCTTCATAATCTGTGTATTCAATCCGCCAATTAGCTGTTGAGTGGATCAAGTCCCTTGATTATTTATCTAGAGGAGTTTCAACTTTGATGGGCGGTGCTATCTTCGGCGCTTATTCCTTTGGCAATCTATTTCGATTCCTACTTATAGCAAATTGCCAAATTTATAGCATGGCACTTCCGTCAAGGACATGGTTTGTTTTCCATAATTTTCTGAAGCCATCTGGACCCATTGGGCTCTTTGCGTGACTGAACGTTGGACTAGATGAATGATCGTCTCTTGGTTCTCCATCTTTTTCCCTGTAAAGAAGAAGAATTAGCTTTGTGCTGTAAGAGCAACCACTGCAGCTGGCCCGTTGTCCGTTCTTTAATTTATTTGTCACTTGTAAGAGACAAAGCCCGTAATTTCTTTGATTCTTGTCTCCTCATGGTTTCTAATCGATTGAAGTGTGAAGTTCAGAACTCTATTCTTGCCTGACCTTGACTAATTGGTAATTGTGCTATTCTTGTGTGAAACAGTTAGAACCAGCCCTAGCATCACAGACGCAGCTATGGCTCGACTTGCTCAGGGGACAAAAGTCCTCACCAAGGGTGGACAGGATAAGGTATTTCAACATACGTAAGAGATTCTGCCGGGAGAGAAGCTCCTCTGCCGGGAGAGAAGCTCCTGAAGGCATATGCTTGCTATCTATCCACTTCCACTGGGCCTGTCATTGGGACATTGTATTTGTCAAACAAGAGATTGGCCTTCTGTAGTGATAACCCTCTTTGCCAATACTCTCCCTCAGGGCAGCAACAGTGGATGCATTACAAGGTAACCTTTTCCAATCTTCCTGTAATTGCATTTACTCTAGGATTGCGGTTTCAAATTGGTAAGCGCTGACCTTTTGTCTGAATCATGATAAGTTTTTGATGCATGACAAATTCCTAGCCTGAGCTATTATTTTCGTTTCCCCTCTTGTGACTGGCCTGAGTTAGCATTATCGTTTCCCCTCTTCAGAGAACCTTCACTGGAAAGGACCTTCATTTTACTCATTGTCTGTATTACTTCATTGTGCCTTGGATAATTTTTCCATCATTTTGTTCTTATCTAAGCATGAAGCATCTGAATATAGTGAAACATACCCTGGAAAAAGTTTCTTCCGGCTCTGCTGTGCTTCCCTCTCCAACCATCAGTTTTTAAAGTGCTTTCTTCCTGATTGACTGTCTAGGTGGTTCTGCTGCTCGATCAGTTGAGCACTGTTAGTCCTCCTTCGAACAGGTTGAATCCTTCTGAAAAGTACATCCTGGTTGTTACGAGAGATGGTTATGAATTCTGGTTCATGGGTTTCATATCGGACGACAAGGCTCTCAAGAACATAAATGAGGCTTTGCAGCACCATTGGGGCAATAACATGGCCGGGAGGATACGAGTACAATAACTCACCTCATTGGGGGAGAGATATCCGACTGTACTTGAATAACTTGGATATGTGTCTGACTGCTATGGATACTCGATGTCTAATGTTTTACTTCGTAATGTAAAATAAAAGAATATAAAGCTTTCATAGTCCCACAAAGGATCACCAGAGCTTTCTTCAATATTGCTCTGGTTAGATATGCCTGAATGACTGTGGCCAGTCATTTCAGATACCCATATTTGCCAATGGGCTGAGATTTGTGGTGAGTGACCAATGCATGATGCATTGGAAGCTTCTTGTTCTAGTGTTGTTTTCGCATTGATCTGTAGATAGTCACATGTTGTATCACTGGCCACTGTATGCAATCTTTCTTGGCCTGTAGAAGTGGGACTTCGACAGCAACATTTCCTTTTGCAGCAGGTAATTATGTTCTGTGAAGCAGCTGTTGGAAATTTGTTTCTTCTTCTTCCCTTTGATAATTGGGTTGTTCAGTTACGGAAGCTGGCTTATGATCGCACTATAGCTAATAACGACAATTGTAATCTAAATCACGTTTTGCTCCAAATGCATAACCCCACATGATCTAATTGTCGGAAGGGAAGTATTTTATTGCAGCAAACTTCTATCTGCAAGATCGTCGAAACGACACGTCCCTTGATCACAAAGTCGCTCGGGAAACTATTTTCTATGCAGGAGACAGAGAATTCACAAACCTGTTCCAATCATTTTGCCAGCAAACCAAACTAGCAATCAAAATGTTGAAAGCTTTTGAGTCCTAAACCTATGGTAGGACTGTCTATTCAGTCCTAAACTTTCTAATTTTTACAATATAGTCTTCAATCTTTTGACGATTTCTCAATGTAGATTTATAAATGCTAAAAGAGAATAGATAAACGGAGGAGAATGCTCAATGCTCATCCCGTCAGTGATTGTGTCACATGTGATATAATGTGCTAAAAGTTATGCCAAAAAATATTATAAAAAAGACAAAATAGAAAAGATGGCATGTGCTTATGGTTATCATTTTATGTAAGAACCTACCTCTCTCTATGTCTATGTTTTTCTCTTGGCGTGTTCCACATGATCTGAGCCCTGTTCAATGTAGAATTGTACCTACGTGCTCGTTAAGCGTTGGGTCGTCTCATATGCTTTGTCATGGGACAGGGATTGATGTTCACGTTTCTTACTTTTTTTAATCATGATAGGATTAGGACGTGTAGGGTCATGGTGCAGATGCATTTGAACTGCATAAATAGAATATTAATTTCGTATAACCCTATTTGCTTTTCGTATAATGATGCGTCATATAATATAGTTTTCTCGCCTGGCAAGTCATGTTAATAGGGCAGAATCGTATCCTCAATATAAGCCGTGTCATTTAAATAATTGTGGCTCACCCTTTTTTTCACGTGGCAAAGAATTTGATTTTTACCCCGGCGAATGTGTTGATACATGACGACCTGACCCGTCTTGTCGAGTCCGCGCCTTCGCTCTGTATTTCCAGTGTTCCTTCCCGTGCCTCGTCGGTTGTTGCCGGTCACATCAATCGCCCCTCATAGGAAACAGAAGTTTTACATTCCTTTTTTGACTTTTCACGCGCCGAAATCACTACCCATGCGTAGTCATCTCACGAAGTCTGCCGATGAAGAAAACGAGAGTCACCTAAGTTTTCCCCTCGGGCCAACGAATCTCTCCCCTAGTAAGTGACCCTTTTGGAAAAGTGATCAGGGTCAATCCATTGGACGCTCAACCCCTCTTTTCAAACCCTTTCTATGGAAGAACTGGCGACGCAAAAGATGCACTAATCAGAACCCCCCCATCATGTCTTAAAGTAAAGCGACCAAGCGTGGACGTGGATTGATTTGTCGGGTGGCGCTTTGTGATGTCAACTCGAGAGACCCACCAAAGAGATTGAAGCCGAGGCCAACTCAATCAAGGACTAAGATGTCATCACCAATTATGGCCAAGGGAATCATGTAGCGGCATCAATTGCAAATCCCAGCCTTCTTTACTCGTTTAGGTCAATAAATGTAATAACATCTCGCCCGATTCACATGCATCGGTCAAGGCTCCGTCTACAATGTAAGAACGCCGGGCTCTAAAGTCGCTTTGACTGTTGCTTTTCACCACATGGTGCTTCACGTGCGAGGAAAACGTGAGTTATTTTTCTAATGGGAATTATATGGTTTTCTTTTCTTTCTTCTTTTATTTTGTTGGGAATCGGAATCATTTGAATCGATGAGTGAAAACAGAAAAAAAAAATAATTAATATCACGAGGAACTCTAAATTAGTATGCACATGATAAATTTACCTTCCGTTAGTTTCCGTTAAATTTAATCGTCAAATTGCTGAATTAGATGATATGTGGCAATTAATGAGTGTACTAGTTTGGGATTTTACCATCCGTTTTGTCACAGATATACTAATTTATGATTTTTCGTTACATTAATCTAATTTAATGAAAAATAATATATGGTAAATTTATCACAAATGTACAAGTTTAGGGTTTTTGGTGGTTAGGGATAAGTGGTTCTAAGTTCTGTACAGGTTCTACCTGAAACCTACCTATGGGAATTTTTTGGAACATGGAACGTATCATATATATCTTGGAACTTAGAACCTATCATGTCACAAGTTTTAGAGTCAATTCCAAGATCTACCTAGTTCTACCTATATTATTAATTACTTTAAATAACCACCACCTACTACGATGCACTGACCACAACTTATATTTAGATACACGGAAAATATGAAATATTAATAAGTCATAAAATGAAAAATTCAGACTAGTGATTTTAAATTATATACTCATCATTCAATGCTACGGAACATCACAGGATCACGCAAAGACATAGATTAAGAAACAACACAAAATACTTGTTTAAGGTCCCAGGTTCTAGGTGGACCTAGAATTTAGAACTTATCCGTCAAAACAAGTTCTTCAATTTTTGTAACTTGGACCTTGCATATCTTGGAATCCAAAACTTACAGGTTTCTACCGGTTTGAAATTGCTCAACCTTGGTGGCTATAGAATTTTTCGTGATGTTAACCTAGGAAAAAATGGTCAGAATTGAAAGGTTTTTTTAATCTGGAAAAGCACATTTCTGGCGTGGGAGTATTTGGTAAAAATAATGGAAATTTGGATATTAGCTCTCAAATGAGAGAGTGTGCGCGCGCAGGGAGCGAAGTTATCCGACTCCGGATGCGGAGGAGGGGTGGCGGCTTGTGATGGGAGATTGGGTATCATCCATCGAGGCTTTTTGCACAGAATATCCGCTGCTCCCCACCTTCTTCTTTTAAAATTATAAAAATAAAAATAAAAATTAGAAAAATAAAGAAGAATAAGAAGAAAAAACGAATATTCTTTCCTCAAACCCCATTTTTCGTGCGGATTTTTTTATTATCAAAGGTAATAGTTTTCGTCCCTAAATAAAGGATGGCATCATAATGACAATGATCAAGGAAATTTCTCGGCATTTTCTGAAATTCTATCCTCCGAGATGTAAGATCTGACTTATGTTTTTCCCTTAAAAGAGCTTGGTTGTTCGAGAGCCGTTTCTTTCTTTTACTTATTTAAGGATTTTTTTCTTTCACCTGCTTACACTAAGGACGACACGTACAGTCACATGCTAGTTAAGGAAACAAGGGAAAAGAGGCCGAGGCGGATTTTATTTATTAAGCAAGCCCGGTTTGAAAAGATCGTGGACTCTTAAAATTTGTACGGCAAAACAAAAAAAAACAGAGAGAGAGAAAAGAAAGACTTAAGCTGTGCATGACAACCATTCTGTGCCTGGGAACTATTTCTGAACAGAAATTATTCTTTTTGATTATGTACCCGGAAACTGATTTTGAGCATTTGAAGGCGTTTGATAACGGCTCAAAATTTCTATTCCTGAAATAGTAAAAGAACATAAATGCATTTGATAATGGCATAAAATTTCTTTTTATTAATAATATTTTAATATTTCTTTCTTTTCTTTTTTTCTTCTCCTCCTTCTTGGCCATGGCCGGTAAAATATTTTTTAATTAATAATACTTTTATTAAAAATAATTTTTTTATTTTTTTGGCCATGGTCGGTAAAAAATTTCTTTTATTAATAATACTTTTATTCAAAAATAATTTTTTTATTATTTTTGGCCATGGCCGGTAAAATTTTTTTATTAATAATATTTTTTTATTTTTTTTGGCCATGACAATAATAAAATATTTTAATAAAAAATATTTTTACTGAAAATAATTTTTAACTTTTTTCCATGGCCTGGTCGCTGGCCATGGCTGGTAAAATATTTTTTATTAAAATTTTTTTTCTTTTTTCCCATGGCCTAGTCACCAGCCATGGCCAGTAAAATATTTTTTTTATTAATAATATTTTTTATTAAATTATTTTTTTTCCTTTTTTTTCCCCTGGCCTGGTTACCGGCCATGGCCAGTAAAATATTTTTTTATTAACATTTTTTTATTAATAATATTTTTTATTAAAATATTCTTTTTCCTTTTTTTTCCATGTCCTAGTCACCGGCCATGGCCAGTAAAATATTTTTTTTATTAATAATTTTTTTTATTAAAATATTCTTTTTTCTTTTTTTCCCATGGCCTGGTCACCGACCATGGTAGGTAAAATATTTTTTTTATTAACATTTTTTATTAAAATATTTTTTTCCTTTTTTTTCCCATAACTTGGTCGCCGGTCATGGCCGGTAAAATATTTTTTTTATTAACATTTTTTATTAATAATATTTTTTATTAAAATATTTTTTTCCTTTTTTTTTCATGGCCTAGTCACCGGCCATGGCCGGTAAAATATTTTTTTTATTATCATTTTTTTATTAATAATATTTTTTATTAAAAATTTTTTTCCTTTTTTTCCCATGGCCTAATCGCTGGTCATGGCTGGTAAAATATTTTTTTATTAATAATATTTTTTATTAAAATATTTTTTTCCTTTTTTTTGCCATATCGCCGGTCATGGCCAATAAAATATTTTTTTATTAATAATATTTTTTTTTTCATGGCCGCCAGTGACCGGCCATAGCCTAGAGAAGAACAACACAAAGAAGAAAAGAAAAAAAAAAGAAAAAAAAGAACCTTCTCAAAATTGTGCCGAGAAATAAGAAGCAACTTTTTTTTACTTCTTGTTTCTCTTCCAAAATTGTTTCTGGGCACAAATTTTTGCAAAAATGTGCTCGGGAACAAAAAGTTTACCAAACACATTTCTGTTTCCAAACTATTTCTGGGAACAAAAAAACAAAAATTTTCACTGTTTGGCACGTTACCAAACAAGCCCTTAGCACACCCGCAAATTAGTTATACGTGTAAGAATAAATACATAATTTATTCATTTTTTTATACTGAATGCTTGATTGTGGTCTAAATAAGTATTTTTTAAATTTTCTTCAGCTTTCACTTGTCACATATTCTATCTTTTCCGCAGATGAAAATATCACCGTTCACCTCTTTGATATCATCTCCGGTAATGTCAGGATTATTAAAATGATCTCGCTCCACTGCATTGGTAATGTTTATACAATCTTCTCATTGTGGAATTAATTTAATGTCTCTAAATGCAAACTTTCAACACACCCACAAATTAGTTATAGGTATAAGAATAAATACATCATTTTATTCATTTTTTATACTCGGTGCTTGATTATGGTCTAAATAAGTGTCTTCTAAATTTCTTCAGATTTCACTTGTGACAAATTCAATCTCTTTTGCGGAATGGGACCAAACGTTACCAAGATGCGATGCCCTCCCTCTTTGGCATCGATAACATTAATACCACCTTCTCGTTGTGAAATTGATTTAATATTTCTAAATGCAAACGTTTAACACACCCACAAATCAGTTATTGGAAATACAGCATTTGCGTTCATGGTTGGGAAATTCATCTTGGGAGCCCCATGCGTGATGTGTTGCTAATACGCAAATGGAGGAGAAGACACTTAGCAATGGATCAAAACGTTGAAGATTTTTTACAATCTAATAATAACTTCATGCCGATAAGGTACTTTTACTCAGACATCAAGAAGATCACGGGAGGCCATAAGGTCAAACTAGGCGAGGGAGGGTATGGTTCTGTGTTTAAAGGAAAACTCTGGAGCGGCCGCGAGGTGGCGGTCAAGATTTTGAAGAAGGGGAAAGCGAACGGGCAAGACTTCATTAGCGAAGTGGCCTCCATCGGAAGAATTCATCATGTTAATGTGGTCGGACTCATTGGTTTTTGCTTCGAGGGCTCGAAACAAGCTCTTGTCTACGATTTCATGCACAATGGATTTTTGGATAAGCACATTTTCTCATGAGGAGATGTGACTTCTCATAATGGCAAGGAAGTGTACGAGATTGCTCTTGAAGTGGTTAGAGCGACCGAGTATCTTCATCGAGGATGCGATGTGCAAATTCTACATGTTGATATTAAGCCTCATAACATTCTTCTCAATAGGGATTTTACTCCAAAAGTTTCTGACTTTGGGCTTGCTAAATTGTATCCGATGAACTACAACACTGTGTCTCTGACCGCCGTAAGAGGAATTTTGGGATACATGGCTTCGGAGCCTGTCTTTAAAAACCTTGGGAGCGTATCTTACAAAGCCGATGTCTATAGTTTCGGAAAATTGTTGATGGAAATGACCATTGGGAGGAAGAATGCGGACATGATTGCAGCGTGTTCCAGTCAGATTTACTTTCTTTTATGGGTTCATGACCAACTTAATGAAGGATTGGACATTTCGGTGGAAAAAGCAAGTGAGGAGCATTGGAAAATAATAAAGAAGATGCTAATAGTTGCTCTTTGGTGTATACAATTGAATCCTAGCGAGTAGCTTTCCCTGCACAAAGTCTTGCAAATGCTCGAAGGAGAAGTAGATGATCTACAAATACCTCCCAAGCCACTCTTTTATCCAATAGAAATGTCAACAAGGGATGATGGAACTTGGACAGACAATGGCAAAGATACTACATCCACTTCATCAACTAGTGAAATAACTTATGGAGATTATCATTTTGAGCATACTAGCACTAGTATCACACAAGTATAGTCACATATCAAAACCATTGATCCCGTCACATACGTGGCAAATTGAAATGTGGTATTGATGGTGCTTCATGTGTAGCTCCCCATTCTTGGCCATCATCACATTGTAGATATTTATGACTATAGTTATGGACTTTGGGGTCAATAGAAAATCTAGTGACGACTTTCAGCATAGTGCTATGACGAGCGAGTTTGGGTTTCGAAGCATCTTAAAGGATATTGAGTCAAAGAATAGTGGGAGATACCAAAAGATGATCTCTCCCTTAATAACAATTATACATGGCATTATCTATTTACTAGGTTTGCTAAAGTCATTTAATGGTAATCGTGCACTTAAAAAATGATTTTAGTTTTCCTTTCAAGATTCATCGTCTGAGGCTATTACATCCGGAGCAAACTCTATTCGAGATTCTTTATTAAACTATGTTTGAGTATTCTACTCGAGTTTAAATTCATTTCAAATGCGAATGAGTATTGTCATGTTCAAATTTCAAGATCATGTTAACTATTCCGAATGCTTCCTACTATCATTTTTTAGCACTACATCACTCTTCATGTCAAATTGAACGAACAAGAAATAGGTGAGGGCAAACAAAATCCCGCTTTGAGAATGGCCGTAAAATTTTGCAATTTTTGTAAATTTCATTTCGCCATTTTCAAGATTGACTTTCATATAATTTCATTTGCACTTTTTGATTAAGAAATGAGAAAAAGAGAATCAAACGGAGCATTGCATCATTTATAATTTCACTATTTTTTTTTTCTTGGCCGGATATGATATTTCTATTTTGGCCTCCAAAGCAGGGGTGTGCAACAAGAATTGCCTAGACCGGACCGGTCTGTTCTGGACGGTTCTAGAGGGTGCCCAGCCTAGTTCTTGGTTCCATGAAATCGGAACCGGTGATTTTCAATCCGGTTCTTAGTTCCACAAGAAACCGGACTGGACCAATTATTTTTAAAAATCTAATTTTTTAAAACAATTTAAAAAACAATCATTTGAACTAGGGTGTGCTTGTTTCATGAAAAATAAGCAATTTGGAATTTCCAAAAAATAATCACTTATATCACTTACAAAAATTTTCGAAAAAGATTTCATTGCCCACAAAAATAGTTCGGCATAAATTGTTATCGATGATGAAAACATTTTCCATTAACTAATTTTTTTAAACGATATAAGTAATTATTTTTCGAAAAATATTTTCCAAATCACTTTTGCTTTTTTCTAGTAGTCTCTTTGCTTTAGCGGTGCAGGTCGCTTCTTCTAGACTCAAAACGCATCGAACCGTTAAATTCAAAAATTAAGCAAAAAAGAGAGAGAGAGAAAGAAAGCTCATTCGGGTTCTGATTCTCGTGATCTTATCGAGATTTCTGCTCTTTTCTTGGTTCCATCTCCACTGTCTTTTCTTGTGCGATTGTTCCCTTCGGATCGCAGTCCCAATCCACACTTGCGTGACGGTGACGAGGACAAAGAAGACGAAGGTGATGAGCGGCGGAGGTGAACCGGAGGCGACGCGTTGCAGCACGTGCGTGGCGGGGACGCCGGTGGAGCCCCGGGCGCACCCGGCAAACCAGCACGCCGCCACGTGGATCGCCGGTGAGGCCCACCCAGCGAGCTTCCACTCCAGCTACATGAACGCCACCCCGAGTGGCTCGGCCTCCGGCTTCGCCAACCTGAACCAGAGCGGCGGCGGGGGCGGCGAGAACCCGTACGTCCACGTCGCTCCACTGAATGCTTCTGCGCCACCTGGCAGGAGTGAGTTGTCGTCGAGGCGTGTTCTCTGCGTCGGAAGTTATGGTTGATGATTAGACTTTTGAGGATGGTGTTGATGAGGCCGACGCTTTGCTGGTGTTTGTTTGCAGGTCCGATGAACAAGATATGCGACGCATTGAACCGGTGTGGGAAGAGGTTCGAAGATGCTTCGCGAAAAGCAGAGGTGCTCGCGGACAATGTCTGGCATCACCGTGAGTATTCTCTACATTTTGGATTTATTCGTGGAGACGTATCTGATCGCTTGCTTGCATATGTTATTTCTCTGTTTCTGAAATATAAGCGAATGCCATGGAAGTAAATATTCAATGCAAAGAGTTCGGCACTTTGTTCATCATTGACGTCGTTTGTCCGGCATGGTGGTCTCGTACCATTGCGGTCCTGTGGTTTTAGGAATCAGTTCAAACAATCAGCCATCGGCTTCTTTTGGACTTACCACCAAGGAACTAGCATATATGCTTCATAATCTGTGTATTCAATCCGCCAATTAGCTGTTGAGTGGATCAAGTCCCTTGATTATTTATCTAGAGGAGCTTCAACTTTGATGAGCGGTGCTATCTTCGGCGCTTATTCTTTTGGCAATCTATGTCGATTCCTATTTATAGCAAATTGCCAAATGTATAACATGGCACTTCCGTCGAGGACATGGTTTGTTTTCCATAATTTTCTAAAGCCATCCGGACCCAGTGGGCTCTTTGCGTGACTGAACGTTGGACTAGATGAATGATCGTCTCTTGGCTCTTCATCTTTTTTTTTCCTGTGAAGAAGAAGAATTAGCTTTGTCCTGTAAGAGCAAGCACTGCAGCTGGCTCGTTGTCCGTTCTTTAGTTTACTTGTGACTTGTAAGAGACAAAGCCCGTAATTTCTTTGATTCTTGTCTCCTCATGGTTTCTAATCGATTGAAGTGTGATGTTCAGAACTCGATTCTTGCCTGACCTTGACTAATTGGTAATTGTGCTATTCTTGTGTGAAACAGTTAGAACCAGCCCTAACATCACGGACGCAGCAATGGCTCGACTGGCTCAGGGGACAAAAGTGCTCACCGAGGGGGGACAGGATAAGGTATTTCAACATACGTTTGAGATTCTGCCAGGAGAGAAGCTCCTGAAGGCATATGCTTGCTATCTATCCACTTCCACTGGGCCGGTAATTGGGACACTGTATTTGTCAAACAAGAGATTGGCCTTCTGTAGTGATAACCCTCTGTGCCAATACTCTCCCACAGGGCAGCAACAGTGGATGTATTACAAGGTAACCTTTTCCAATCTTCCTGTTATTGCATTTACTCTAGGATTGTGGTTTCAAATTGGTAAGCGCTGACCTTTTGTCTGAATCATGATAAGTTTTTGATGCATGACAAATTCCTAGCCTGAGTTATTATTTTCGTTTCCTCTCTTGTGACTAGCCTGAGTTATCATTATCGTTTCCCCTCTTGGGAGATCCTTCACTGGAAAGGACCTTCATTTTACTCATTGTCTGTATTACTTCACTGTGCCTTGGATCATTTTTCCATCATTTGGTTCTTATCTAAGCATGAAGCATCTGAATGTAGTGAAACACACCCTGGAAAAAGTTTGTTCAAGCTTTGCTGAGCTTCCCTCTCCAACCATCAGTTTTTAAAGTGCTTCCATCCTGATTGATTGTCTAGGTGGTTCTGCTGCTCGATCAGTTGAGCACTGTTAGTCCTTCAAACAGGTTGAATCCTTCTGAAAAGTACATCCTGGCTGTTACGAGAGATGGCTATGAATTCTGGTTCATGGGTTTCATATCGTACGATAAGGCTCTCAAGAACATAAACGAGGCTTTGCAGCACCATTGGGACAATCACATGGCCGGGAGGATACAAGTACAATAACTCGCCAGATTGGGAAAGAGATGTCCGACTGTATTTGAAAAACTTGGATGTGTGTCTGACTGCTATGGATACTCAATGTCTAATGTTTTACTTTGTAATGTAAAATACAAGAAGATAAAGCTTTCACAGTCCCACAAAGGATCACCAGAGCTTTCTTCAATATTGCTCTTTAACGACTATGGCCGGTCATTTCAGAATTTCAGATGCCCATAATTGCCAATGGACTGAGATATGTGGTGAGTGACCAACGCATGATGCATTGGAAACTTCTGTTCGAGTGTTATTTTCGCATTGATCCGTAGATAGTCACATGCTGTATCACTGGCTACCGTATGCAATCTTTCTTGGCCTGTAGAAGTGGGACTTCGACAGCAACATTTCCTTTTGCAGCGGGTAATTATATTCTTTGAAGCGGCTGTCGGAGCTTGTTTCTTCTTTTTCCCTTTGATAATTGACTTGTTCAGTTATGGAAGCTGGCTTCTGATAGCACTATAGCTGATGACGACCATTATAATCTGAATCACGTTTTGCTACAAATGCTTAACCCCACAAAATCTAAATTGTCGAAAGGGAAGAAGTATTTTATTGCAGCAACCTTCTATTTGCAAGATCGCCAGAATGACAAGTCCCTTGATCACAAAGTCGCCCGGGAAACTATTTTAAATGCAGGAGACGAGAATCCACAGACGCACTCCAATCATTTTGCCAGCAAACTAAGATGGGAATGTGTACTCAGTTTGTGCTTTTCCTATGTTCATAGCTTTCCAAGGAATAATTACCCAAAAAGTCCTAAATCAATTTTGACGCTATCAATTTAGTCCTAAACATTTTAATTTGGCTAATCTAGTTCTAACTCTCTCGACAATTTATCAATTTAGTCATAGATCTTTTGACTATATCTCAGTGTAGGCTCATGAACGCTAAAAGAGAATAGATCAATGGAGGAGAATGCCCAATGCTCGTCCCATCAACGATTGCGTAACATGTGATATCATGTGCTAATGGTTTAGCCAAAAAATTTATAAAACAAACAGAATGGAAAAGATGTCATGTGCTTGCGGTTATCATTTTATATAAGAACCTACCTCTCTCTATGTCTATGCTTTTCTTTTGGCGTGTTCCACATGCTCTGGGCTCTGCTCAATTGGAGACTAGTGCCTACGTGCCCGTTAAGCGTCGGGTCGGCTCATACGCTTCGTCATGAGACAGGGATTGATGTTCACGTTTCTTACATATTTTATTCTTGCTGGGATTAGGACATGTAGGGTCATGGTACAGATGCATTGGAACTGCACAAAAGAATATTACTTTTATGTAGCCTGTCTGCTTTCCATATAATGGTGCGCCTTATAATTTAGTTTTCTCGCTTGGCAGTTCGTGTTAGCAAAGCAGAATCGTGTTCTCAACATACGCCGTGTCATTTAAATAATAATCACCCTTTTTTCATGTCAGTGACCTACTTTCGGGTGCACCATCTAGGGGTCCGATTAATGAATTATTAAGTTTAGACCTAACTCAGGCTCTCGTAAACTCATATCAATTCATGACTTAAGGTTTAAGTTCGTAACATGTAAATCGTTTCAATCAGGAGTCGCCACTAATCTATTTTTGGTGAGTCGATTAAAAACTCAAATAAAGTATCGGGAGAATTACTTTACTGTTACAAATAAAAGATTATGAATTCGGGGACTTGATTACGATAGATTACACTAAAGCCTTTTCGGTACCTTTCTCTTTTATTTCAAAAAAAAATTGGCTGGCAGCTTGGATTGATTTTAAACTTATCCATTAACATGCAAGGTGATCATGCGGGTGTGCAACCAATAATAAAACACTCACTAATGCAAAGCAATAAATAAATTGCAAGATAGAGACTTACCTCAAAGCAATGAAAGCATCTATAGTGTTAATTAGAAAATCGCATCAACACCATAATATGATTTCTAATTAATATGCAATTCACCCGATATTTTTTTTGGAGTTTTCGCTTATCTAATGAAAAAAATAAACTATATGCAATGCATGATGCTAGTCTAACATGACACACGACATACAATTACCTAAATGTCTTAATTCTAACAACAATTAAATGGACTATTCTAATATGGTACACAAATGAACCTAGACGTGCAATTTCTAATGACACGCAAGCAATGACACATGACAAGGTATGAATGACGTGGCAAGATGACACAAGATGACATGCAAGCATGATGCAAGTAATGTATATGACATGCATATGATATTTTCGTATTTTTCATGAAATTCGAAATTAATTAAATACTTTAATTTAAACCTACAATCTATCTTAGCAATGAAAATCTAATTTATTCTAAGAATATATTTTTGGTATTTTATTAAATTCGGAATGAGAAAATTACTCTAAATAAGCAATATTATATAAAAAAAATAGATTTCAAATTATTAACTAATCTTTTTTATTTTTTTATGGAAACACAATCAATTCAATTCAAACAACAACAAAAATGGAAAGAAATAGCAATAAAATTAACACAAAACCAAATCAATAGTATCCATATCCGTTTAAATTTAAAAACAATAGATTGATGAATTGTATCCTGATCATGGTAATCGCAAATCATATTTCGGGCGGGAGATCGGATAGATGATTTTCCGTGTGATCGCGAGTTATATTTCGGGTATGAAATCGGACTATCGATCATACGCACGTTGTGAAATTAGAAAACAATTCCTAATTTAAAGGCTATTCGGGAGTTTCATGGACACGATGATATCATTCAAAGATTCACACAATATTATAATATTTTAAATAAGGAAACAATATACTCAAAAAGCAAATTAGATGAGATTTCACCTAATTCAAATATTTGCTTTCTAAGTTTGGATCAGCGAACAATGGACAACGGTGGGTCGAACTGGTGATAGACCATGAATAACTCGTCTTGATGGTGGTTCACGGCCAAGGCTAGTTGGCGATGTGGACGCTCACGGAGATCTTGGCGGAGTTAGGCGCCGAGCTGCTACTTCATGGCTTCGTCGTCAGAGGGAATCACAATAACCGGCAAAGAGATTTATCGGACTTCCCAACAAGACCAAAGAAACCTGCAGATAATTCAAGTTGGATCCAACGAATTCTGTTGACTTCGTTGGACCCACCGAACAAGAAAGCAAGACCAAGTGTGTAAATTCAACGGCAACGAATCTATTGGACTTGACTGGGACTCAGGCTGAGGAGCTTTGGATGTGGGGTGTCCACGGTGGGAGAGTGCTTGATTAGGGAGTGTGGCGGTGTCGGAGCCAGGCGATGCAGCGACTGGAAGCAACAGCGAGTGGCGACGGTATTGGGCTCATCGGCGCAGGGGTAGCAGCGGCAATAGGTGGAGATCGGCGTGGGAGCAATTGCGGCAGCAAGCTACTCACAGCCACAGGTCTGACCGTGAGCAGGCAGCACGGGCACAACTGTGAGGCGACACGAGCACGAGGCGGCGCGGTGATGAGGCGGCGCTTTCTCACTCTTGTTTGTTAGTCTTGCTATTTTCTCACGTGTATTTCGTGCTCTTTGGAATTGTCTTCTAGAAATTATTAGAGCTCCCCTTTATACTATCATCCCTTTTATATGCAAAGAAAAAGAGCTCACCAATGAAAGAAAATATACAATTTTTTCCTCTTTTCGATAACATATTGCACGATCTAGATATGCAATTTTTTTCCGCCTCATACGCATCTCCTTTTATATTTGTTTTTTTCCTTCTTCCCTCGCCAAATCAGAATTTTGTCCATATTTCGGCCAAGATTTCATGCCTAAACCAACAAGATTACGACTTTCAAGACTTGGAAAAGAATCTCTTTCTTTCTAATCTCTTTGTTTTTTCGATTCTTGACCGAGAATTATGGACCAGATATATGGCAAACATATAATATGCACACAATAAAAAATATAACCTTTTGCATGATGCATCTCCTTAGATCGTGAACTTATGACAATTTTTTCCAAATGTTGGACCCCTTGCGCAAAAATGAATGGGTTAGGCCAAAATTTTTAATCCATGCGGGCTTAGTCCAATTCCATTAAGTTCAGAACTATTCATTTAAATCCATATACAACTAATCCGATACAAATGCAACTATTTAATAAATATTCTTAAAACTAAATATTATGTAATTTAACTTTAATATTTTTGTTAGGAACTAATATTTAATTTCTAATTTTTTATGTAATTAATCACTAAATAATTAGTTAAAATTTACCTTACCAAAAAAAAAATAATTAGTTAAAATTTAAGTATCAATATTTCACTTGCCAAAGAATTTGATTTATCCCGGCGAACGTGCTAATCCATGACAACCCGTCCTGTCATGTCCGCGCCTTCACTCCGTGTTTCACCGTTCCTTCCCGTGCCCCATCCGATGTCGCCGGTCACATCAATGCCCCTCAGAGGAAATACAAGTTTTACATTCCTTTTTTGACTTTTCACCCTCCGAAATCACTACCCACGAGCAGTCATATCTCATAAAGTCTACCGATAACAGAAAACGAGAGCCTTGTAAGTTTTCTTTCGGACCAACAAATCTCTCCCCTGGTAAGTGACCCTTTTGGAATCTGATCCGGGTCAATCCATTGAACGCAAAACCCTCCTTTTTCAAAGCCTTTTAAAAAGACCCCATGACGCAAAAGGTGCACTAATCAGAACCCCCCCATCTCTTAAAATAGCGTGGACATAGATTGATTTGGCTGGTGGTGCTTGTGACGTCAAGTGGAGAGACCCATGAAAGAGGAAGAAGCCGAAGCCAACTCTGTGCAAGACAAGATGTCGCCCCAATTATGGCCTAAGGGAATCATCTGGCACTTGGCACAGCATCGATTGAAAATCCATCATCATCATCTCTTTGGGATAATAATGGCTTTGACCCCCATTAAGGTAACCAAACTCCTTGACTCATTGATGCTATAAGGGAATCACCTGGCAGCATCAATTGCAAATCCATCATCGTCATCTCTTCGGGATAATAATTGCTTTGACCCCGTAAGGGAAACCAAACTCCTTGACTCATTTATGCTAAGGGAATCATTGGCAGCATCAATTGCAAATCCATCTCTTCGGGATAATTGCTTCGACCCCGTTTTGACTCGTTCACATTATTGCGGAACCATCCAAGGGGTTTCTGTGAGTCCTCGAAAGACTTTTTGAGTTCATAAGCAATCATTTCCGTCTCTACCTATTTCTTTCACCTGTCCATACTATCCCCTCAAATGTTCCTTCGATCTTGTACCAAACAGACAGGGTGGGTGCCTTGATGTGGGCGTAAAATCTCGCCCGATTCACAGGCATTGGTCGAGGCTCCGTCTACAAAGCGCGAAAGGCCCGCCTCTGAAGTCACTTTGATTATTGCCTTTGCCACCCGGTCATTCATGCGCACACAAAACGCGAGGGAGCTTTCTAATGGGAAATAGGCGATTCTCTTATTATTATTATTATTTTGTTTTTTGTGGGTGAATCCGAGTCATTCGAATTGAAGAGGAAAAAGAAAAAAAAAATGGTTGGAATTGAAATTTTTTTGGATTAATAATACCATGAAAAACTTATCACCGATACACTTACAATAAATTTATACAAAACTATTTTTTTTACTACCAAAAATCTCAATTTGGTACACCTGTGATAAATTTACCAAAAACTAATATTCTGACTATCAAAAACCCAAAACCAATACATTTGCGACAAATATATTCTCCGTTAGTTTTCGTTAAATTAGATTAATACTACGAAAAATTACAGACTGGTACATCTGTGATAAACGAATGGTAAAACCCAAAATCGGTATATCCGTCAACTGTCATGTGTCATCCAACTCAATAATTTTGGCAGTTATATTTAACGGAAACTGACGGAGGGTAAATTTGTCACGGGTGTATCGGTTTAAGATTAGTTTGTGATGAATTTATCGTAAATATATCAGTTTGAGATCTTTTATGATATTAACCCAAGTTTTTTTAATCTGGAAAAGCACGTTTCTGACGCAGGGGCATTTGGTAAACATAATAGAAATTTCGATATTAGCTCGAAAACGAAAGAGAAAGAGAAAGAGAGAGAGAGAGAGAGAGAGAGAGAGAGAGAGAGAGAGAGAGGAGAGTGTGGGTGGCAAAGTGTTAATCGATTCCGAGGGCGGAGGGGGTAGGTGGCGGCTTGTGATGGGCAGTTAGGTATCATCCAGGCTTTCTGCACAGAATATCCGCTGTTCTTCTTCTTCAAAAAATACAAAAATAAAAAAAAAATAAAAATAGAAAAATAGAAAAAAAAAAAAGAAGAAGAATAAGAAGAAAAAACGAATATTCTTTCCTCTCCTGCCAGTTGTGTTACACAAATATATACATGTAATGTAAAATCGGAGAAAGATTTCAACCCGAGAACCAATTTTTCGCGCGGATTTTTTATCATTGGTAATAGTTTTTCGTCCCTAAATAAAGGATAACATGATAATGACAATGATTAGGAAAATTTCTCGCATTTTCTGAAATTCTATCCATCAAGATGGACGAGATCCGATTTATGTTTTTCCCTTAAAAGAGCTCGGATCTTCGAGAGCCGTTTTCTTTCTTTTACTCATTTAAGACTTTCCTTCGCCCGCTTACTTTACGGGCAGCAACACGGACGGTCTCATGCGGGTTAAGGAAACAAGGGAAAAGAGGCCGAGGCGGATTTCATTTCCTAGGCACATCCAGTTTGAAAAGACTATGGAATCTCAAAATTTGTAAGGAAAAAAAATGGAGAGAAAAGAAAGACTCGGTAGGATCCCGTTACTTATTCTTTAAGTTTTCGAATTTCCCTGGCGAAAAAGAAAAGAAAAGGGTAACACGACCGATCTCTAAAGAAGTCACGACAAGAAAACTCACATGATGTCTACTTTTGTAAGAGGGCCTCCTTAAAATGCGTAGGTATAAATACTGATATAATTGCTTCGCACACAATTCATATAATCTCGAACATTTTTCATCACTCATAAGAAATTTTCTCAATTAACTCTACGGAGGCACTCATGAACATTCCCGATCATACATACGTACATATAATATATAATAGTAAAGAAGATGATAATAGTTGCTTTTCGGTGTACACAGTGGAGTCCTCGCGATTGCCCTTCGATGCGCAAAGTCTTGGAAATGCTGAAAAGAGAAGCAGATTATTTACAAATACCTCCCAAGCCACTCTTTTATCCAACAGAAATGTCAACAAGGGATGATGGAACTTGGATTGATGAAGGCATCGACACCGTATCCACTTTATCAACTAGCGAAATAACTTATGAAGATTCTCAGCTTGAGTATATTAGTACTAGTATTACACAAGCATAGGTCCATTTCAATACCAATTCATCCGGTGACATGTGGCAAATTGAAACGTGGTATCGATGATGTATTACGTGTAGCTCCCCTTCCATGGCCATCATGAGATTGTATATGTCTATGACTATGTTTATGGATCTTAATTACGCTTGTATCATCCTTTAGCATTATCATATTAAGGATGACATTAACCCAAACTCTGTACTCGTAGCACTATGCTGAAAGTTGTGAAAAGATTTTCTATTGCAAGTCCTTGCTTAAAAACCTAGCTAGCACGGACCCTGCTCTACGCATGGCTTCATGGCACTCCAGCGGTCGCCATGTACGCGTTGCTTCATGATGCGTCAATTGCCGTTACGAATAATGTTGAAAAATGACGAATGGAGAGAGACAATAAAGAACTTTGATTTAAAGGAGGGGGAGTACGAGATACTTACCTATACAATAAATAGTGGAATCGAAGAATAGTGGGAGATACCGAAAGATGATCTCTCCCTTCATAACAATAATACATGAGATTAATTAAATTCTTATTCTATTTACTAGGTTGCTAAAGTTATTTAGTGTTAAATGTGCACTTAAAAAAATGATATTAATTTTCCTTTAATGATTCATTATCTAAAGCTATTACGTCAGGAGGAAATTTTATAATAGGAGGAGATATATGTCATCTTTGTTAAAACTAGGTTTGAGTATTCTACTTGACTTTATTTCATTTCGAATGCAAATGAGTATTTTCGCGTTCAGTTTTCAAGATCATGATAACTGCTCCAAATGCTTTCTACTGTCGTTTTTCAGCACTACATCACTCTTCATATCAAATCGAATGAACTGGAAATAGGCGAGGGCAAACAAAATCCCGCTTTGAGAATGGATGTGAAAGTTTACAATTTTTGTGAATACAATTTCGCCATTTTCAAGATTTGACTTTCATATAACTTCATTTGCATTTTTTGATTAAGTAGTGAGGAAAAGAGAATCGAATGACCACCCGCCTGGGTGGCGCTGCTGGAGCGCGCACTCTTTCTCTCGCAAAAGATTGAGTGTTCGAATCCCGGGCGCCGCAGGGTGACTTAACCGGTGGCACGTGTGTGGTGGCTAGCACGTGTCGCCTCCCGGGTTTACTCCCCGGCTGTCGGCCGTGCGGGGGTTCCCTGGGTTATCAAAAAAAAAAAAAAAAAAAAAAGAGAATCGAACGGAGCATTGCATCATTTATAATTTCACTGCTTTTTTTCTTGGCCGGATACAATATTTCCATTTTTGGCCTCCAAAGTAGGGGTGTGCAACGGGAACCGCTCAAATTAGGAACTGCCTAGACAGAACCGGTTGATTTTGGGCGGTTCTAGAGGGCGGCCGGTCTGGTTCCCGGTTCTATAAAATTGGAAGGTGATTTTCAATCCGCTTCTCGTTTCCACAGGAAACCGGATCTGATTGGACTTATTATTTTTTAAAATTTTAATTTTTTAAAAACAATTTTAGAAATAATCATTTGAACTAGGATGCGTTCATTTCACGGAAAATGAGCGATTTGAAAAATATTTTCCGAAAAATAATCACTTGTATCTCTTACAAAAATAAATGAATGGAAAATTTTTTCGTTGCCCATGAAAATAGTCAGGCATAGATTGTTATCGATGATGAAAACATTTTTCATTAATTAATTTTCTAAATGACATAAGTAATTATTTTTCAAAAAATATTTTTAAAATTACTTATTTTTCATGAAACGGACCCGCCCTTAATTATTAGGGATTTTTCTCAAAGTCCAAAGATTCCTAAGAAACACTTTTAGGATAACAGGTTCCGTAATTTGGGATGCGGGGAGGAAATAAACAAAAAGTTCCGGGGACCAAATCCGTAATAACAGAAAGGTCGCGTCCTCGGATGCAAAGAATCATCGCCACGCTACTAGGTTGCTTCCTTTTAGTAGTAGTCTCTTTTGCTTTAGCGAGGCAGGTCGCTTATAGACTCAAACGCATCGAACCGTTAAATTCGAAAATTCAGACACAAAAAAAGAAAAGAAAAAAAAAGAAAAGTTGATCACTATTCTCATTCGGATTCTGATTCTCGTTTATCGTTCGCCGCTCTTTTCTAGATTCCATCTCTGCTCTCTTTTCTTGTGCGGAAGTTTCTTGCGCGACGGAGACGGAGACGGAGACGAAGACGAAGACGAAGAAGAAGAACCGGCAGCGACGCGTTGCGGCACGTGCGTGGTGGGGACGCCGGTGTAGCCCCGGGCGCACCCTGCGAACCAGCACGCCGCCACCTGGGTCGCCGGCGAGGCCCGCCCCGCGAGCTTCCACTCTAGCTACATGCACGCCCCCCCGAGCAGCTCGGCCTCTGGCTTCACCAACAATCTCAACAAGAGCGGCGGCGGCGAGAACCTGTACGTCCACGTCGCTCCGCTGAATACTTCCGCGCCGCCTGGCTGGAGTGAGTACTGTCGAGGCGTGTTCTCGCGTCGGAAGTTATGGTTGATGATTAGGCTTTTGAGGATGGCGTTGATGAGGGCCGACGCTTTGCTGGTGTTTGTTTGCAGGTCCGATGAACAAGATACGCGACGTGTTGAACCGGTGTGGGAAGAGGTTCGAAGATGCTTCGCGAAAAGCAGAGGTGCTCGCGGACAATTTCTGGCATCACCGTGAGTTTTCTCTACATTCTCGCAAAATATGTCTGTATAATCAGATAGAAACATTTTGGATTATTCGTGGAAACGTATCTGATCGCTTGCTTGCATATATTTTTTCTCTGTTTCTGCAATATAGGCGAATGCTATGGAAGTAAATATTGAATCCAAAAGAGTTTGGCACCTCGTTCTTCATTGCCGTCGTTTGTCCGGCATGTTGGCCTCATACCATTGCGGTCCTGTGGTTTTAGGAGTCAGAGCAAATGATCATTCATCGTCTTCTTCTGCAGTTACCACCTAGGGACTAAGATACATGCTTCATAATCTGTGTATTTAATCCGCCAATTAGCTGTTGAGTGTTGAGTGGATCAAGTCCCTTGATTATTCATCTAGAGGAGCTTCAACTTTGATGTGCGATGCTGTCTTCGGCGCTTATTCTTTTCGCAATCTATGTCGATTTCTACTTGTAACAAATTGCCAATGCATAACATGGCACTTCCGTAGAGGACATGGTTTGCTTTTCATAATTTTCTAAAGCCATCCGGACCCAGTGGGCTCTTTGCGTGACTGAACGTTGGACTAGATGAATGATCGTCTCTTGGCTCTTCATCTTTTTCCCTGTGAAGAAGGAGAATTAGCTTTGTCCTGTAAGAGCAATCACTGCAGCTGGCTTGTTGCCTGTTCTTTAGTTTATTTGTGACTTGTAAGAGACAAAGCCCGTTCTTTAGTTTATTCGTCTCCTCGTGGTTTCTAATCGATTGGAGTGTGTTGTTTCGAACTCTCAACGCTTGCCTGACCTCAACTAATTGGTAGTTGTGCTATGTTTGTGTGAAACAGTTAGAACCGGCCCTAGCATCAAAGACGCAGCGATGGCTCGACTTGCTCAGGGGACAAAAGTGCTCACCGAGGGGGGACAGGATAATGTATTTCAACATACGTTTGAGATTCTGCCGGGAGAGAAGCTCCTGAAGGCATATGCTTGCTATCTATCCTCTTCCACTGGGCCTGTCATTGGGACACTGTATTTGTCAAACAAGAGATTGGCCTTCTGTAGTGATAACCCTCTTTGCCAATACTCTCCCACAGGGCAGCAACAGTGGATGCATCACAAGGTAACCTTTCCCAATCTTCCTGTTATTGCACTTGCTCTAGGATTGCGGTTTCAAATTGATAAGCACTGACCTTTGGTCTGAATCATGATAAGTTTTTGATGCATGACAAATTTATAGCCTGAGTTATTATTTTCATATCCCCTCTTGCGAGTAGCCTGAGTCATCATTATCGTTTCATCTCTTGGGAGAACCTTCATGGAAAGGACCTTCATTTTATTCGTTGTGTGAATTACTTCACTGTGCCTTGGGATCATTTTTTCATCATTTTGATCTTATCTAAGCAAGAATCATCTGAATGTAGTGAAACACACCCTGGAAAAAGTTTGTCAAGCTCCGCTTAGCTTCACTCTCCAACCATCAGTTTTTAAAGTGCTTTCATCCTGATTGATTGTCTAGGTGGTTCTGCTGCTCGATCAGTTGAGCACTGTTAGTCCTTATTCAAACGTGTTCAATCCTTCTGAAAAGTACATCCTGGTTGTTACGAGAGATGGTTGTGAATTCTCGTTCATGGGTTTTATATCGTACGATAAGGCTCTCAAGAACATAAAAGAGGCTTTGCAGCACTTGCAGCCCCATTGGGACAATGGCATGGTTAGGAATATACCAGTACAATAACTAGCGAGATTGGGGAAGAGATATTCGACTGTACTTGAATAATTTGGATGTGTGTCTGACTTGTATGGATACTTGGCATCTAATGTTTTACTTCGTAATGTAAAATAAAAGAAGATGAAGCTTTCACAGTCCCACAGAGGAGGATCACTAGAGCTTTCTTCAATATTGCTCTTGTTAGGTGCGCCTGAATGACTATGGCCAGTCGTTTCAGAATTTCAGATACCTATAATTGCCAATGGGCTGAGATATGTGGTGAGTGACCAATGCATGATGCATTGGAAGCTTCTTGTTCTAGTGTTATTTTCGCATTGATCCGTAGATAGTCACATGTTGTATCACTGGCCACTGTATGCAATCTTTCTTGGCCTGTAGAAGTGGGACTTCGAGAGCAACATTTCCTTTTGCAGCAGGTAATTATGTTCTTTGAAGCAGCTGTCGGAGCTTTGTTTCTTCTTCTTCCCTTTGATAATTGGGTTGCTCAGTTATGGAGCTGGCTTATGATCGCACTACAGCTGATAACGACAATTATAATCTGAATCACCTTTTGCTCCAAATGCTTAACCCCACATGAACTAATTGTCGAAGGGAAGAAGTATTTTATTGCAGCAAACTTCTATTTGCGAGATCGCTGGAACGACATGTCCCTTGATCACAAAGGCGCCCGGGAAACTATTTTCTACGCAGGAGATTGAGAATCCATAGACCTATTCCAATCATTTCGCTAGCAAACCAAACCAGCAATCAAAATGTTGAAAGCTTTCAAGTCCTAAACTTATTGTAGGACTGTCTATTTAGTCCTAGACTTTCTTTCTAATATTTACAATATAATTCTCAACCTTTTGACGATCTCTTAACGTAGATTTGTGAATGCTAAAAAGGAATAGATAAATGGGGGAGAATGCTCAATGCTCATCCTGTCAAGGATTATGTAACGTGTGATATCACGTGCTAATAGTTTAGCCAAAAAATTTATAAAGAAGACAGAATAGAAAAGATGGCATGTGCTTATGGTTATCATTTTATATAAGAACCTGCCTCTCTCTCTCTCTCTCTATGTCTATGTTTTTCTCTTGGCGTGTTCCACATGATCTGAGCCCTGTTCAATGTAGACTTTGACCTACGTGCTCGTTAAGCGTCGGGTCGGCTCATATGCTTTGTCATGAGACAGGGATTGATGTTCACGTTTCTTACTTTTTTTAATCTTGATAGGATTTGGACCTGTAGGGTCATGGTACAGATGCAATCGAACTGCATAAAAGAATACTAGTTCCGTGTACCCCGTTCGCTTTCCATAGAATGGTGCGCCATATAGTATAGTTTTCTCGCCTAGCAATTCGTGTCAGCAGGGATAGAATCGCGTTCTCAGCGTACGCCGTGTCATTTAAATAATAGCGGCTCACCCTTTTTTCACGTGCCAAAGAATTTGATTTTTACCCCGGCGAACGTGTTGATCCATGACGACCCGACCCGTCCCGTCCTATCGTGTCCGCGCCTTCGCTCTGTATTTCCACCGTTCCTTCCCGCGCCTCATCCGTTGTTGCCGGTCACATCGATCGCCCCTCAGTGGCAACACAAAGTTTTTAGATTCCTTTTTTGACTTTTCACGCGCTGAAATCACTACCCATGCGTAGTCATCTCTTGAAGTCTACCGATGAAGAAAAACGAGAGTCACCTAAGCTTTCCTTTCGGGCCAACGAATCTCTCCCCTAGTAAGTGACCCCTTTGGAAAAGTGATCAGGGGGTCTTAACATTGGACGCTCAACCCCACTTGTCAAAACCCTTTGTATGGGAAGACCCGGCGACGCAAAAGGTGCACCAATCAGAACCCCCCCATCATCTCTTAAAGTAAAGCGCGGACGTGGATTGATTTGTCGGGTGGCGCTTTGTGATGTCAACTTGAGAGACCCACGAAAGAGATGGAAGCCGAGGCCAACTCAAGCCAAGGACTAAAGATGTCATCACCAATTAGGGCTAAGGGAATCATATATAGCGGGCATCAATTGCAAATCCCAGCCTTTTTGACTCGTATAGGTCAATAAATGTTAATAAGATCTCGCCCGATTCACGGTGCATCCGTCAAGGCTCCATCTAACAGAGCAAAGAACGGGCCCCCTCCTCCAAAATTCGCTTTGGTCAGCGCTCCTTACCACATGGTGGATCGTGCGCGAGCCCAAACGTGAGCAGTTTTTCTAATGGGAATCATACGGTTTTCTGTTCGTTTTTTATTCGCTGGGTGAATTGGAATGGTTTGAAATTGAAAAGGGAAAAGGAAAATGGCAAAAGCCACAAAAAAAAAAAATTTAAATTATGCCAATTATGATATATTTACTCTGAAATTTTATTTTTCGTAATACCCAAAATCCCAAATTTGTATAGTGTGACATATTTACCCCAAACGTCTTCAAGGAGTTTGGGAAAAATGCATTGCACAAGCATAAATTTGGGATAAATATATTATACGGGTACTAATTTAGAATTTTTGATGCCACAAAAAATAATTTAAGATAAATGTGTCATCAATCGTTAAAGTTTGAGTCTTTTCTTTTTGTGGCTTTTTTCTCGAGACAAAAATTGGTCGGGATTGAAGTTGGTCGGAAAAGCACGTTTCTGGCGTGGGGAGCAATTGGTAAAATAATTCTTCTTTCTTTTTTTGGGGTTGGATTCGGTGAAAACAATAGAAATTTCGATATTAGCTTTGAAAAAAGAGAAGAGAGTGTGGCGTGGGTGGCGAAGTGTTATCCGACTCCGAGGACGGTAGGTGGCGGCTTGTGATGGGCGGTAGGGTACCTTCCCATCCAGGCTTTTCTGCAGAGAATATCCGCTACGCTCTCCTTCTTCTAAAAATAAAAATAAAAATTAGAAAAAAAAAACAAACAGAAGTAGAAGAAGAAGAAGAAAAAACGAATATTCTTTCCTCCAACCCCCTTTGTTACTCATTCTTCGAGTTTTCGAATCTCCCTAGCGAAATAGAAAAGAAAAGAAAAGGGCAACTTGATCCATCACTGAAGAAGTCGCCGAGATGGAAACTCTTATAGTGTACGCTCGTTCAAAAGGGCCTCCCTAAAATGTGCACACGCATGCACACCGATAAGATCGTGCCGTGCACATTTTGTGCAATCTCGAACATTTTTCATCGCTCCTAAGAGATTATCTCAATAACTCTCCGGAGGCACTCGTGAACATTTCCGATCATCCATACATACATTCATATATATAATTTATATATATGTATGTATGTAAAAATGCTTAGAATGTGAGTATTTCATCGTTTTCCATATGTCCGTATCTTAGCCATTTCCGCACGCAGTTCACGTTCTCACGGTTTTGCTATCAGCACTGACAGCCTTACAGGAGCTCCAGCCATGCGCGAATCATAAAGCCAAACAAAAACCCCACACACCCCCCACCCGACCAAAAAAAAAAAAAAAAAAAACAAAAAATGAAAATGAAAATAAAAGGAATAAAAAGAGAGGTACGGGGGGAGAGGTGAAAACCCACAGGCTCTTTGCTTCGTAGCGTACACACAATCGCAATCGCAATCGCAATCGCAATCAATCCCGTCCCTTCCGTCATCTCCTTCATCTTCTTCTTCTCCGTCCCCTCGTCTCTCGCCGCCGCCGCCGCCGCCGCCGCCGCTCTCCGCCTCCTCCTCGCCACTCCATTCCTCCTCCTCCTCCTCCTCCTCCTGCCTCCCCTCCCTCCCTCCCTCCACCACCTCCGCCACCTCCGCTGCCTCCCGCTGTCCCCGCGCGCGCTCCCTCTCCGTCTCGTCGATCGGCATTTGGACTGCGGCGAGCCGGCGGGAGCCGCCTCCTCGAGCGAGCTTGCTTGCTTGCATGAACCTATCCGGTTGACGGCGGCCCGGACAAGGGCGGCGGAGGCCAATTCTCTTCTTTTCTTCTTGTGAGCTGCGTGCCTCTCTCTGTCTGCGAGCGAGCGAGCGAGCGGAAATCGGTAGCTGCCTCCTGTTTTTTTTTCTTTGTTTGTTTTTTTTTGGTGGTTTGAAGTGTAAATGAGCCATGTCGATGCCGAAGGAGCCCGAGCTGGTGATGAAGTTGCGCGGAGGTTCGGTGCTGGGGAAGAAGACGATCCTCAAGAGCGATCACTTCCCCGGGTGCCAGAACAAGCGCCTGTCTCCCCAGATCGATGGCGCTCCTAACTATCGTCAGGTTCCCAGCGCCCTTTCTCCTCACCGCTTGATTCGCATTTTCCGAGCACTTGCCTTCGTTGTCGCGATGAATGTCGATGCCACCGCGCTGCATGCATGTGTTGTGTGGATTACCGATTGCTTCTTTGTCCGCTGAGTTGATAAGCCTTCGTGTAGGCGGCGATCGTATTGCTTTCTGTTAGTTTGTGTTGCGGAGAATTTGTTTCTCGTAGCTAATTGGAATGTTTTGTGAGGTGATTAGTTCTCTGGTGTCGTGTACTGGCTAGTCATAGGAGAGGAATGTGGTTTTTATAATGCATTTTATAAGTTGATTAACGGCGAGCACCTTTAATTACGTAAGGTTTTCTGAAGTTATGGACCGATTGATTCTCTCTTTGGTCGCCAATTTGGTGTGTCTATCTTGTCATCAGTTTTCTGATGTTGCGAGGTGGCTTTTTTACAGGAGATGAACGTTTTCTGTAGTGTAGGTCATGGTTGACTTGATTGTATAATAGGTGGAGCACTACATTTAACCTGTCCGTTGGTGGTTTTGGCAATTTTCTGTGTACTGTGATTAATGTGACTACTAGTAGTGCCTGATTTCTATCTGCTGGGGACTTTCCACAGGCCGAATCGTTGCATGTCCATGGTGTTGCTATTCCGACCATTGATGGAATAAGGAATGTTCTTAAACATATCGGTGCCCAAATTGATGGGAAGGGTGTAAAAGTTCTCTGGATTGGTCTTCGCGAGGAACCGGTAAATGCATCTAATGAGACCAAAGCATTCCAATTCATGTATTGTTTTGAGCCTACTAGTTCTGTTTTCTTTGAGTTGTGTCAACTCCGATTTGTTGGGTATGTCTTCTTTTGATGAGTTGTATCTATCTAGAAATGAACCTTTAGTTTCTTTACCTGTCTTTTTCCCCTAAACGGCACCGGCTTCTCTCTTAAATAAATAAGAGCAATCTAAAGGGTGAGCAAAATTTTAATTGATGATGTTATGTAATTGCTACGCCTTGCGTGTGGCTCGTTGTTCCCGCCATTTTGACTTTTAGAGATAGGATCTGAAAATATCGTAGTGACAAACAAACATCGTTTTTGTCCGTGGAGTTAGTATCCTCCTTAATTGAGTCACCACGTGGCAGGATGTTTCTCAATTTTGGCTTCTGTCGTTCTTATCCTTTTTTGTCCAAAAACTAGCGGAAAGAATGGATTCATGAACTGTTGGATGATAACGGCTTGGTTAATACTTCTTAAATCTTTATTAGTTGGACCCCACAAGGAGACAGTTGTCCGTTGCATGTTGTTGCCCGAAGCAGAATCCTGTATTTGTGAAGCTTATCTGTTTTCTTTACCTTTTGAACAGGTTATATACATTAATGGACGACCCTTTGTTTTGCGTGATGAGGAAAAGCCCCTTTCCAACCTTGAATTGACGGTATGTTACGCTGTCAAGATTACACCTTTCTCAATTAGGTCCATTATCTTTACTGCATGATCAATTGATTGCCGTGCATGCTGGTTTTGCTATTGCTCTGTTGGCTTTGTCATTGTTGTCATTGCTTCATATGGCAAGAGATTTCCTTAGTTATGTGAAAAGATGAGGAAGCCGTGAGTCCCAATTACTCTAGAGCTCATATTTAGGCAATCAAGGTGTTGAATTGATTGGATATTGTGTCTTCTAATCTCATTTATCTTAGCTTATGTCCGTAAATATTCTACATCTTTGTTTTATCTTTTAAGGATGTATTGATGTCACAGCTCTCGTAGCAACATTCTGATTCATGTTTTGCTTTTTATACCTGTCCATCTGAATCCTATTAGGGAATCAACAGGGATAGGGTTGAACAAATGGAGGAAAGATTGAAAGAAGATATCATGATGGAAGCGGCAAGGTACGTATTTTCTTGTCATAGCACCATGCGATGATTTTAGTATTCAGGGTTTCCTCAACAGTAGTATCAGTTGCTAATTTCTGTAACGGCATATTTTTATTGCGAATTTTGACGTTGCAGATATGGAAATAAGATCCTTGTCACTGATGAACTGCCAGACTATCAGATGGTAGACCAATGGGAACCCGTGTCTCGTGATTCTGTGAAGACCCCCCTCGAGGTATCATACACACGTCATAGTTATTTCTAGAGGACAATAAGTACTTCCATTTTCTTATATATCGTCTCACTGTTATTTCTTCGATACAGGTGTACCAGGAATTGCAAGTTGAAGGGTACCTTGTGGACTATGAACGAGTTCCCTTAACTGATGAAAAGGCACCAGAGGAGCAAGATATCGATGATTTGGTAAGTAAAGGTGTTTTAAATTTTGTTTACTTCCTTGGATGAACTACTTACTTTTAATGAGTGCAAGTGTTACCATATTATATCCGCTGGATTCATGGAAGTTTTTTCTCTGTTGTCTAACTTCAAGTGAGGGGAATGGAGGACATCTTTCAAAATATACCAGAATAATTGCATGTGGCTCACATGGCCGAGCCTTGCCTAGATTAGCAAGACAGCTTATGTTTTAGTTGATGGAATATTGAGACTTCGCAGAGCCCCTTCAAATTGTTTGCTTCCATACTATCTCCGAGTTATAGATTCAGTGCATGCATATGTTTGGGATCTCGTTATATTTACTGGTTCTTGTCTCTAGGTCTTTGAAAGTTATAAAGGGCTAGAAAGCGAGAGCGAGATAATATAATACCTTCCTGCTAGGTGGATAATTGTTTGGGATTCACTCGGTGAAGCATAGTATATGACTGTGGAAACGCTATTATGTGGTGCCTGTGCATGTTTTCAGTGAATATGCGGAATCAAACCTAGTTTAGACAGTGCGAACTATCCGTCCAGAGTATGTTTCAAACAGCTGTGAAATATTGACTGATAGTTCTATTGCTTGTATTTAACTGTGTGCCATGGCAATGGTGATATAAATATGATCTCTATAAATGCTTTTTCTGCACTTGGATTGCTGATATTGACTTCTATCCCATTTCCTTCACAATTTTAGGTTGACAAAATTTCTCAAGTTAATGTAAACACGGAGATAATATTCAACTGCCAAATGGGCCGTGGAAGGACAACCACTGGGATGGTGATTGCGACTTTGATCTACCTCAATCGGATTGGAGATTCTGGTAGTCCTTGTTAGTTTATTGCATAATACTTTGTCTTAATGGCATAAGGAAAACTGAATAGTTACTGATCTTGATTCAGTATTTAGTATTTGTCTAGATTCTTGATTATCAGGTGAATAATGTTATTGGCTAAATAATGTTACATTAAATGCTTGCAAAAAGAAAAGTTACACGAAATGAGTTCCTATATCTTTTGTTCTTCAATTAAGCTTCCCACTTAAGCTTACATCGATGTCTCTCCGATTAATTTTGTACAACCGTGGTATCATTTTGTGTCCCAATTGCTGGACGGATGGCGAGGACAATGTGGTCTTCCATGATAAGACGAAGAGTGACTTAAAGTCCATCATTATCCCTGGCTCTAAAATGAATAGTTTAAGTTAACTTTTTGAGGTCATGTCATGGGTTATACATCTCCAAACATACAAGGATCCCTCTGTATAGATGCCTCCTCTGCTCTCTCTCTCTCTCTCTCTCTCTCTCTTACGTACACCTTCTTTGAAGTGATTTTTCCTTTTTTTTTGGCATGAAGGTATACCTAGGATCAACTCAATTGGAAGGGTTTTAGATTCTGGTTCTAATGTCACGGTCAATTTGCCAAATTCAGAGGAGGCAATTCGAAGAGGAGAATATGCAGTCATAAGAAGCTTGATTCGGGTTTTAGAGGTAATTGATGTTACCTCTTTTCTCACCCTGTGGTTGATTCGTAGATTGGGTTACTATGTCAACTGACATTATATGTTTAGGGTGGTGTTGAAGGGAAAAGACAGGTCGACAAAGTCATCGACAAGTGTGCATCCATGCAGGTATAGCATCACAAAGTCACCTAATGCATTTCATGGAGCCTGTATATTTCCATTAGATTCCTTATTGGAATGATGAATACTTTGCATAAGATCTCCATGAGTTCCGTTCGTCTTTCATTTTTCTCTCAAATTTTGCGTGAAATTTGTTTGTAGAACTTACGCGAGGCCATCGCCACCAATCGCAATAATATTTTACGTCAACCTGATGAGATGAAAAGGGAGGCATCACTTTCAACTTTTGTGGAATACTTGGAGAGATACTACTATCTTATATGTTTTGCTGTATATGTCCATTCAGAAAGACAGGCGTTGCGCTCTAGTTCTTTGGGTCGTTGTACTTTTGCTGATTGGATGAAAGCGAGACCAGAACTTTATAGCATCATTCGCAGGTAAAATATTGATCTTATTTCACATTTGGACTTTCAGATTGAAGGTTTTGCTGGAGATAAATATAACGATTTGAATAGTCTTTAAACCTTTTGGTCAGATGCATGCATGCCAGTAGATTGAATTGCTGGAGAAAAGTTAAGTTTCGCTGTGCATACCTTTTCTTAAGGTCAGGATAGTGTCAGTGTGATTTGGATCTCTCTTTTCGGATAGGAAAGTTTATTACATACCTTTCAGTTTCCAAGTTTCTACCTTCTTGCATTGAGCAGAAGCTTATCTCCATCAGTCATTTTACGGGGTCAGCTTTTAGTTTGACCTCAGGTGAAATATGTTTGGTTCACTCATCCCAGCTTCTGGGTAGGCTTTTTGATTGCAAAACTGATATTACAACAGTTTTTCTCATCATGCTCAGTATTCCTTGGTATGGTTTAAGGAATTTCATTTATTACTAGGCTGTTGAAGGTGAAACTATGCCAAGCAAATGAGGCATTAACTGCCCAAATTGTGTTTCTATCTGGAACAAATATTATCATGGCATCTTCCTTAAATAACTAATAGCTTTCATTCCAATTGTGATTATATGAGCATTATGGGCTTTTTTGCGGGCAGTGTTTATAATATCAACAATTCTGACAGCCTCATCTTTTTATAACAATTGTTTTTGTAGATTGCTTAGAAGGGACCCAATGGGTGCACTTGGATATGCAAGTTTGGAGCCGTCTCTTATGAAGATGGCCGAATCAGCTGATGGCCGACCTTATGAGATGGGTGTGGTTGCTGCCAGGAGAAATGGGGAGGTTCTTGGCAGTCAAACTGTTTTGAAAAGTGATCACTGTCCTGGTTGTCAAAATCAAAGTTTACCAGAGCGAGTGGAGGGTGCCCCTAATTTCAGAGAAGTTCCTGGGTTTCCTGTTTATGGAGTCGCAAATCCAACTATTGATGGCATAAGATCAGTCATACGGAGGATTGGTAGCGGCATATATGGTCGCCCTGTCTTTTGGCATAATATGAGAGAAGAACCTGTGATTTACATTAATGGAAAGCCATTTGTTCTTCGTGAAGTAGAGAGACCATACAAGAATATGCTGGAATACTCGGTATGAGTGACTTATTGCAAATCATATTGCACGCTGCATGACAACCAGTGAATAATGACAATCTTTCAATTAACGTCTTTATCTGGTGGATGCGATCATTGTAATGGGTTGCATAGCAATAAAAAGCCTCTTGTAATGAATTGCGTAACAACAAAGACCCTTCCAGGATTAGTGCAATGCACAGTTCAGCCACATGTACACATATGCACACATGCAAGCAATAGACCTGCATCATTACTGGAAAAAAAGTCTATAATAAATATATTGGTTTCTTACGAAAAAACTTGGTAGCTATAGGTTGGAGTTTTCTACTGAGTTGCGACAGGTGACTGACTGTTTCTCTTACTTTTAATGTCTACAAGATACTTGTTAGTTCTCTAATATTCATCTCTATGGGAATTGTTGTTGTGCGTATGTATTGTCAAAAAATGTTACTTCACAAGGTTCTAGTCAAGCCCATATTTTCTTTGGTGTTGAGTGCTCCTTCACTTTCTTGATTGTACTAAACTGATGTGCATTCAGGGAATCGATCGAGAGAGAGTGGAGAAAATGGAAGCTCGGTTAAAGGAAGACATTCTTAGAGAAGCTGAAACATATGGGGGTGCTATCATGGTTATTCATGAAACAGAAGATGGGCAGATTTTTGATGCATGGGAACATGTAGATTCTTCTTCTGTGCAGACACCTCTTGAAGTGTTCGAAAACTTGGAATCTGATGGCTTCCCTGTTAAGTATGCGCGGGTGCCCATAACTGATGGTAAAGCTCCGAAAAGTTCCGACTTTGACACATTGGCAATGAACATTTCTTCTGCTTCCAAGGACACAGCATTTGTTTTCAATTGCCAGGTTAGACTTCAAGCTGATTCTTTGAGTTTTCGTGACTAGGAATTTAATCAAATGTAACAAGCTATTTTACTGAATTTTCCTCATATCTTATTTTCTACATGGCCTTCATAGATGGGCAGAGGAAGGACGACAACAGGAACTGTGATTGCTTGCCTTCTAAAACTCAGAATTGATTATGGTAGACCAATTAAAATCCTGTTTGATGATGGGAAGCAGGAAGAGGTGGATGACGGCACCTCAAGTGGTGAGGAAAATAGTGGTAATGGTGCTGCCTCTACTTCTCCAGTATCTAAAGAGAAATTTAGCGAGGAACAAGGTCGTGCTTTTGGAATAAATGATATTGTACTACTATGGAAGATAACGAGACTGTTTGACAATGGTTTGGAGTGCCGTGAAGCCTTAGATGCTATCATTGATAGATGTTCTGCTCTGCAAAACATACGTCAAGCTGTTTTACAGTACAGAAAGGTATTCAACCAACAATATGTTGAGCCTAGGGTAAGGCGAGTGGCACTGAATCGTGGTGCTGAGTATTTGGAGAGATACTTCCGCCTTATTGCGTTTGCGGCATATCTTGGGAGTGAAGCATTTGATGGTTTTTGTGGACAAGGAGAAATGAGGATGACATTTAAGACTTGGCTACATCAGAGACCAGAAGTTCAAGCAATGAAATGGAGTATCAGATTAAGGCCTGGACGATTTTTTTCTGTTCCTGTATGTTGTGACCTTCTTTCATTTAATGAATGAATTGCGGATTAAAATTTTGATCATCCTATTGCATTCTCATGGTGATCCAATGCTTTTGATATAATACTCAGGAATTGAGAGCATCACAAGAGTCCCAGCATGGAGATGCAGTAATGGAGGCCATTGTCAAATCCCGTAATGGTTCTGTCTTGGGCAAAGGCTCCATCGTCAAAATGTACTTCTTCCCTGGTCAGAAAACTTCTAGCCACATACAAATTCATGGTGCGCCACATGTTTATAAGGTATGTTTTGGAGCCAGATACTCAAAAGTGAACTTTTATATCCATTATCATGGATGAGGTCAGCATTACCCACAGGACCATATGCTTGTGGAATTATGCTGTCTGTAGACTTTTCTTTAGTGGTGTCTCACATATGAAAGCATGAACCCCTAAAGCATTTAATCCAAACATTGATAATTTGACTCTCTTTGTATCCCTGAAAAAAAAAAAAGAAAAAAGAAAAAACTCTCTTTGTATATGTCGAAGGTGCTTGAACTCTAAGGCTCTGTTAATCAATTCAAGTTATTTCTTTTCTTGAAATTTTGCTTAAAGCATAACGGAATTGTTTGAGCTTGATGTGAGATTTGGTATTACACTATCATTGTTTGAAGATGGAAAAATTACATAGAGATGTAATATGCTAGAGTTTGACTTTGACCTGAAGTAGTCTAGACTCTAGTCTATTGTCTGCCACTGAACATCTTTGTCTTGATACTAGTCTGCATTCAGAGTACCTTCACTATTTTTTCAAACATTGAGGTCATCGACAAGTTTAAACTTGAAAAGCAGTCGTTACGTGTTATGGAGGTTTGGTTGTGGTCATTATCTTCTCTTTGACATGGACATATACAATTCAATGCAACATGAAGCGCCTATTATGGGAAGCTTCAACTAACCTTTCTTGGCCCCGAGAGAAGCAACTTTAGTATCACTGGCACTCACTGTATTTCCCCTTCGTTTGTTAAACTCAGCATTTCTCTTGTCTCAGTGATTTATTCATGGTGCGACCAACATGGTCAACCGTGGGTCTCTGGACTGATTCATGAAAGATGGACTAAAGGCTGGCTAAGCTCTAGTTCCTTTCCAAGTTGAAAAGCCTAATCCTTTCTCTATGGGTATACTTAAGCAGACTTGCATGAATGCTATTATGATTAGCTCAGTTGTTTCAACATATCCTGAAATATAACTTGGTCATTATTTTCAAGCTAACATCTGTTTTTGCTTTAGGTGGATGGGTATCCTGTGTTTAGCATGGCAACTCCAACAATTGCTGGCGCGAAGGAGATGTTAGCATATCTTGGTGCCAAGCCCACTGCAGGAGTAACATCTCAGAAAGTGATAATAATAGATCTTAGGGAAGAGGCAGTTGTTTACATCAATGGTGTGCCATTTGTCCTCAGGGAATTGAATAAACCTGTCGATACACTTAAGCATGTCGGGATTACTGGCCCAGTGGTGTGTTATCATGGTCAATTGTCCATTGTTCTATAAATTAGACATAAGCAAAGGGACTCTAAATTTAGCCGATTTCTGTGCAGGTGGAACACATGGAAGCACGGCTCAAAGAAGATATTTTGTTTGAGGTCAGGCAGTCCAGTGGGCAAATGCTTTTACATCGTGAAGAATATAACCCCACATCACATCAGTCGAGTGTCATAGGATACTGGGACAACATCCTAACTGATGATATTAAGACACCAGCTGAAGTGTATGCTTCTCTGATGGATGAAGGTTATAATATTACATACAGGAGGATACCATTGACCAGAGAAAGAGAAGCTTTAGCTTCTGACGTCGATGCTGTCCAATACTGTAAAGATGAGTAAGTGCCAATACTTGGCTTACATCCTTTTTGAATCTGTTTCCAGGTCAGGAGTTTACTCTCCTGATAGTGATGCTCATTCTGTTGTTGGATTTGCTTAAAATAGCGAAGTGTTAAAGGATGCCTAAAGGCACTGGGTAAGCTGCAATAAATGTTCCTCATAAATGGCAACAATAAAAAATAAGGTACCTTCGTATGCTTGATTTTGTGATAAATGCATCGGAAGTAGAACTTTTTGTAAATTCAGTTCAAGTACTAAAAATTTGGGGACACTTGAGTTTTCTTCTCTTTGATTAAATGTTGACTTAAGGTTTCATAATGTGGGATCAATGGTTGTGGCAAATTGCCTTACATTACAAACTTTGTTGTGATTAGCTAGTGATTGCGACGACATGGTACTAAATTTCTCTTTTAGTCCGTTCTACTTTCTGTGGATCATGGAAAGGTTTCCTTAATATTGTTCCTGATATTTTTCCTTTTCGTTTTCTTAATATAGAACAGAACTCGTGAAACTGAGACAATTTTTATCGTGCAGCTCTGCAGGATGTTATCTTTACGTTTCTCACACAGGCTTTGGAGGAGTTGCATATGCAATGGCAATCACTTGTATTAAACTTGAGGCAGAGACCAACTGTGATCCAAAGGCGCCACAACCGCTGCCTGATATGAAGTTATATCCTGTGGCTGGAGAGAACTTATCTAGGACTTCTGATGATAAGTCACTCAAGATGTATGATTACGGAGACATACTGAACCTTACAAGAGTTCTCGAATATGGTCCAAAGAGTAAAGCAGATGTTGACTGTATAATCAATAGGTATATTCTCTTCTAGGAGACAGATCTCTTGTTTCTACCGATACTGATTCTATATTTATGCATGAGCCTGGGTGAATGCTGCAAGGTTGTTTGCATGTTAACACATTTCCCTAAAGGAATGTGTTCGGTCCATTTTCTCAGGAATAACTGATAACAATTGGCTGTGTCTGAGGGAAACATACTTCTATAGCATTTAAGTTCATTTTGACTTTTATCTTTTTCGTCTTTTTCTTGCTTCATTGTTAGTTCCTCAAGATGCTAAGTATTTTTGTTTTATACAGATGTGCAGGTGCTGGGCATTTACAAGATGATATCCTTTACTATAGGAAGGAATTGGAAAAGTTGTCCGACTGTGACGATGAAAAGCGATCTTATCTCATGGACATGGGTGTAAAGGCTTTAAGGTATCATTTCAGAGTGCGTTAGGCATGCGTGATTTTGTTTGATTGTTTTTGGTTTGCAAGCCATGGCCATGTTCATTACTGCTTTATTTGGTGTTCCTGTTCTTGAATCATGTCAAACTTATCTAGCATCTCTTTTGTGAACCTGCCTAGAGAATTTCCCTCATGAATTATCTCCTAACACGATGGCCTCTTGGATTGTTGCTCCAAGGGCCTGTAAAATCAAGAAGGGGAGTGGGGAAACATTTTTTTCACAGGAGTGAAAAGAGTGTTTGATGCTTTTGTGATCCATATTACTGTCCTCTTGCTGCTGTCCGCTGTTTGGGAGTGGTGTTATGATTCTCTTGTGGCTAGTTGTGTGCACGAAGAATTGACTATGTGGTGATGTTTTGATTTTACAGGAGATACTTCTACCTCGTCACATTCCGGTCATACCTCTATTGCGCATCGGCAGCTGCAACGACATTTACGTCCTGGATGGATGCAAGACCCGAACTCGGACATCTCTGTAATAACCTGAGAATAGATTGATAAGAATTTGAAGGCCGAGCGGCCTCGCTAGAGGATATGTTGTATAGTCCATTAGTTGCCATATAGATCTGTGTATCATTCTCTCTCCTCATTGTGGACCTGTAGAGATAAGAAAAAAGGTATAGGAAAAATGTAGTTTGCTAGAACGTTCTTGCTCAGTATATCTTTCCCCCTGGTAGATGTACATGATATGTTGGTGCGGATGCTTAATCATATATATGTCGGTCGTCGTCGTCGAACATTGACCTGTTATATTATGGGATATAATCAGGAAAAAAGAATGTTGACACCATTACTCAAAGCATTTCACTGTCGGTCGTACTAAATCGTCTTTGTTCTTTGAACTTTTTGTGCGAATATTTAAGGATGTGACCATAAGATCTCTTTCTTCTGCTGTTAACCCTTAATCATGTGTAAACCTGTTGAACCTTATTTCTTGTCAGTGTAAATCCCTGTCAGACTCCTATGATTTATTCTTGTCGGGGCTTTGGACCAAAGCTGATGTTGAACGTTCAAATTGTCTCTGGATTCGTCACCGCGGAGGAGATGAGTCTCGACTCTCGAGGTGCAGTGCCTCGATGAGCTAGGATAAGAACTTGGTCTTTGCTGCAAGAACATGAGCCGATGCGTCGACGTCATGTGCCGCTAGGAACTGTCGTGAGCACGGTGGCGGACCTTAACGGGTCCCTCCTTATATTCGTGATCTCGATGGCATGTCCTTGCTCACGCATACCTTCAACCCAAGGACTTTGCCGGTATGGCGGGGACATCGGGAACATCATCATAATAAAACAGACTGCGTGACCTCGGTCACCTGTGTGAAATTCGATTCATCTGCATTTGGAGATTGATTTTACTCCGAATACAGAGAACGCGATATTCAGCACGTGATCAAAAGAAGGAATGAAGTAACTGTTCGCAGATCTAGCTCAAAAATCTGTACTTCTTTCTTCTTTCTTCTTCTGTTTTTTGGCGTGGGGCGGTGAAATGAGAGCACATGCAAAATGTAGAAGGCAGATGAAGTTGTTGATGAAAACAGAAACCCCGAGAAGAGGGAAACGCCGTGGGACTCGGATTACTAATTTACTACCATCGCCATTGCGTAAACCCAAAAAGAGAATATCCGGGCACACACCCAACAAACGTTGGCTTTCCCCAAAAGCTGCTTTGGAATCTCGAAAACTTGACGTGGTTTCATGCATTCCTTTGCAAGAGAGACAGACACAGAGACAGAGATTATTCTTTTTAAATACTGAGAAAGTTGGTGGTTTTGTCGCCAGAGCCATTCCTTGCTCCGTCCAGAGGCAACTCTGCTTCTGTTCTGTTGTTCTCTCTCGCTCTCTGCTCCATTTGTTAAATTAGAGCACAACCACAAACTTCTTAGTACAGGTAGGGCTATCATCTTGCACTTAGGGACGTTCTGTTTCTTTCTTTTCTGCTGTTCTTGTTTCTTTTGGGGTTACCAATGTTTAGTGACAACAGACAGTTAACGATGGGGGTGATTTTTTTTATTTATCTTTTACGCTTTTATTCATGGAAGAAATGGTAATCTCCATTCCCAATTGGTGATGCGGATATAGCAGAAGATTTTTGTACTTGATTTGGAAAAAAAGCTTCCTTTTGACTTCGATTTGTTCTTGGGTGGTCCATTTGAGGAGCAGAGGAGCACCCCTGTCTGCGGAGTACGAGACAGCCTTCTTCTTTAAACCATTCGAAGCTGCCTTGATATCTTCTCGTCGAGGGGAAGATTATGGAAATGCTGGGCTCCTGCTGCAGTCAACACTCGAAGTTGCCATTAGGCCACAGCAAGTTATTATGTCCGTCGTTCTTTGGCATGGCTTTGGATGATGTTACTCCGGGCAAGAGAGCGATCGGTGTTCAGTTAGGAAAATACAGTCACGTGACGAAATTTTGCACTGTATCTGATAGACCACTGATAAACTCTACTCTGGCAGATGTAGCCAAAGAACTCAAGGTAAATTAATACATAGTTCATCCCTTTTCATGTCACTGGGGGGTTATTCAATCTTTACATATGTCACGCTAATTTGCATAATCAGACGAGTCTAGTCTGTATCATCATGATCTTAATTCTTGGGGGTTCAAATTTTCAACAAGTATCATAAATAGGCATGATTCTTTAATAGCTTGCGGTTCTTTCAGATGATTGCCTCTCTCTCTCAGAAAAAATGATCATTTCACTTTCTTGATGCTATAACCCACGAGATGATAACTATTTGGGATCTCTAACCCCATTTAAATAGGATGGTGGGATGAGATGCGTTTCTCGTCTCATCTTACAGGTACTTTCTACTGTTCCTGTACCATCTTAGTGGTTTCTTCTCTGACTGCGAATTCTGATGCAGACAGTTCAGGCACCAATATTTCCAGTGCCAGAGGCGAACCCAAAGACTGTTGCCTCTATAATATTAGGCGGTGGAGCTGGGACTCGACTGTTTCCTTTGACTAAAACAAGAGCTAAGCCTGCTGTAAGCAAACCTGAAAGTGTAATCTATCTCATTTGCATTAACGATGTCACAACTCTTTTTCCTTTGCTTCAGGTACCGATTGGCGGATGTTACAGGCTAATAGATGTCCCAATGAGTAACTGCATCAACAGTGGGCTTAACAAGATCTATATTCTTACTCAATTCAATTCCCAGTCCCTCAATCGCCATATAGCTCGTACTTATAATTTGGGGAGTGGAATGAACTTTGGTGATGGATTTGTGGAAGTACGTCGTGATTTGCCTAAAATATATACTCCCAGTTTTTGCTTATTTTTTATGTCCTTGGTATGATTGGAGTACAACTTGCAATCAATTGGAATGATTAGTTAATTGGAGTGGGATATTGAGGTAAACTAACCTTCAAATGTCTTAAGTTTTTTCCGATTATGGTGGTAGGTATTAGCGGCCACTCAAACACCAGGTGAATCTGGAAAGAAGTGGTTTCAAGGCACAGCAGATGCTGTGAGACAATTCGCCTGGCTTTTTGAGGTAGATGATCGTACTTCGCTACTGCATTTAGGGTTAAATTTGATTCTCCATCATTTCAACATCGAGTGATTTCTTTGTTAATTTTGGAAGGATGCCAAGCATAGACACATAGAGAACATTCTGATATTATGCGGGGATCATCTCTACCGAATGGACTACATGGATTTTGTGCAGGTCATCCTGTATCCACCGTAAATTTTCAACATCTGGGATATTTATCGGCTTTTACTAAGATTATTGCAAATAATGGTTCCTCCATGCAGAAGCATATAAGTTCTGGTGCTGACATATCTGTTTCATCTCTGCCCGTGGATGACAGGCAAGTTTAAAAGAAGCATCTTCCTAGGCCTCACACGTGATGTTTGTTAAACCATAGTAACTGAGAGATTAACTCTTATCAGGGTATTTTACTCTTCAACTTTCGTGCAGTCGAGCTTCTGACTTTGGCTTGATAAAGATCGACGAATCAGGACGGATAAAGCACTTTCTTGAAAAACCGAAGGGTGCAGACCTGAGATCAATGGTTGCCCTATTTTCTTTAGTTTCAATTTTATCCCCTGGTATCTGGTGCTCTAATATCCATCCACTTCATTCTGTTGTTGTTTCATTCTGATTTTTCCTTGTCACAGAGAGTAGATACAGCAATTCCGGGATTATCAGCCCAAGATGTGAAAAGATTCCCCTACATTGCATCAATGGGTATATACTTGTTCAAAACAGAAGTCTTGCTAAAGCTTCTCAGGTGACCAAAACTTACTTAATGGATCTAATATGCTTTCTCATGTCCGTTTACCATATGTCAACATTTCCGGTTGTTTTGGTAGACGGAGATGGAATTGTTCGAGCTGACGTTCGGGACTTTTACTTGCCGCCTAACATTCATAAAAGAGAAGCGTTCAAACTTCAAAGATGACTTATTTGATTTGAGATGAGACACATCACTAAGTGCTTGTCCGACATAAAGAGTCAATTTAATTTCTCTTTCTGCTATATCTGACACTGAGACTCGACATGATTGACTCATATGCATGCATCGCATGGTTAAATAGGTAATGTGCATGGCTGTTCAATTTTTGTCTTCTTCAGACAGGACTATCCGATAGCCAATGATTTTGGATCTGAAGTCATTCCGATGGCTGCAAGAGACTATCATGTCCAGGTACACTCAGTGACCCAATTGCTCCCACAAACTTCTTTTCAACTATACACAAAAAAATTGTGCCAATAATCATGCTAAGTTAAGAGGGGTGATGGTGAACTTGTGCGATTAGACATCCTTCAGAATTTTCATTGTTCATTTGGAAGTAGGCTTATCTGTTCGATGGATACTGGGAAGACATTGGAACAATTAAGTCCTTCTTCGATGCAAACTTGGCGCTCACAGATCAGGTACTTTACATTCCAAATATGCCACTCACAGATTTCCCCAACTAAACAGTGCAATAATTTGCGGTCAACATTTGCTGACACTGAAGCCCCCCAAGTTTCACTTCTATGATCCACAAAAACCGATCTTCACCTCTCCTCGATTTCTACCACCAACAAAAATGGAGAAGTGCCAGGTACAGCTTTAGAGTGAACAGATAAAAGTAGATGATGAAGACTTAGTTCTTGAATCATATTCTGTCTTTGTCATGCAGGTCATTGATTCTATAATATCGCATGGCTGCTTTTTGAGGGAATGCAGCATTCAACATTCTATTGTGGGAGTTCGTTCAAGATTGGAATACGGGGTCGAGATGAAGGCAAGTTTTCTTCCTACTTCTTTTAGGAATACTAGGGAAATTATGAGGAAAGCATTTATTCTCCGTGATGTTGAATCGAGTAAACGTAAGTTGAAACAGACTTAAATCTCATTTTGCAGGACACAATGATGATGGGTGCTGATTATTACCAAACTGAGGCTGAGAGAGCAGCCTTCCTGGCCGAGGGAAAAGTTCCGAATGGCGTCGGCAGGAACACAATGATTAGGTGATTAAATGCTTTGGCACAACTGGAGTTTCTTTGAATTTCAGTTTTGATCCTTCTTGACCTTGTCCTGCAGAAACTGCATAATCGACAAGAACGCAAGAATTGGAAAGAATGTAGTGATAGCGAACAAGGGTGTAAGTGACTCTACCTCATGCAGAATTGTCCTCTTTAAACATGAAGCACTCCAAAAATGTGAATCATCATATCAAGCGATGACCCTCTTCTTTGTCCCAAATACTGTATATCTGCAGAATGTAACGGAGGCGGATCGACCATCTGACGGGTTCTACATTCGATCTGGAATCACTGTCATCCTTAAGAATTCCATTATTCCTGATGGGACAACCATTTAGAAATGTTCTTTAACAAGTGAGGCTCAATAAGGAGCATCAAGGTGCATGAAGGTGCATGCAACCTGTTTCATCGCACGACGCGAAAGAAATATACAGCCATCTAACCGGATTCTGTACATTCCAATCAATTTTGGAATCGGATACTCGTGTCATTGGACGTTTGAGAATTTTTTGGTCATGATTCGAGCAGATGATGCAATAAAACTTGTAGATACATGTTCATGAGGAATCGATCTCTCTTCTTTCTGCGTAACTATATAGTATACTGGCCAGATGCCTAACCAAGACCACATTAGTATATTATACTAAATGTTGGAGTCGGCCTAAATTCTCGTAAGAATAATTTAATAATATACGGATAATTATAACAAAATGAATATTCCGAAAAAAAGAAAAGAACTTCTCTAGTAGAGTTTACGTGGAATTTTATTTAAAGAAGATCCAAAACCTTCATGTAGGTTTATCCCCTTAGTAATTGCAATATTTGCTTGATAGGATAGTATAAGTACATGCAATATTTCCAATATGTAAAACAATATTATTCAGTAAGAAACATGGAAGCATAAAGTACAAATATAAATCCAGTCTCTTGATATCTTTCCTCATTTTGGTTAAAAAATCTTCCCTCTTGTGCCATCAATATTGTGTTAAAAAGGCAACCAAGCCATTTGTGCAAAATTTTCTTGAGAGTAAGATGATTTCATTTCTCTCCTTCATTTGCTTATCTCTATTTATAAATAATTAGAAGTAATTTCGTCTAGATTATCTTCCTATTCCATATATTTCAATTTCCTTTTTCACAAATTCTCTCTTTTCTTTTCGGTAACCATTTAATATATCTTTTGTTTTGACGAGAGTTGATGGATACTTCATCATCCACAGTATTGTATCACAAAGAAAATTGTTGGATATCTTGTGAAAATATGCAGCATTTAATTTGTACTTTTTAAGGAATTCATAATATTTATTTCCCCAAGAAAGCATCTAATTCCTCAATTTATTTTCATAATAAATAAGTTACTAATAGTTTATTGTTACTAGAGGTGGCAAAATGGTTCTAAAACCCATATTTAATGGTGCATGTCATAAATAGGTTGTCTTAAGTTTTAAAAACTAGTTTTTTTTGTCTGTCATGCTCTAACTCTCTACTCACTCTCAAACTTTTGTCATGCTTCTTACAGGGCGTGGGAGTCAAAACTCACATATGAAACTACATGTCCCCACCTGTAGTCCCCTTAAGGAGGTGGTGAATCGTACTCCATACCTCTCCCTTCCCAAGTAGGAAGGATGGTCACTGGTGTAAACCCCAATGGTTTAAAAACAAGCTTAAGTGGATCCAAATAATAAATGCCTCTTAAATGAGTTGAGGTTTAACCCATTTCAAACCCATATGAAAGATAAACAGCTTTTTCACTAGTCTTCTAGTAGCAAATAGAGTGCCCAATGCGTCAAGGGAGTTGGAGATGTCAAGACAATTTTTATAATTTTATTTTATTATTTTTTTCTTTGTTCTTTCTTTGTTTTCCTTTTTTTTTTTTGTATGAAATCCGGCAAGGGTCGCAAGTCAACCCTTGCCGACACCAGGCAAGGGAGCTTGTCGGTTGTAGGCGAGGGTCACGGTCCTTGCCAAATCTAGGTGAGGGTTGTCGATCGTCATCTGTGGTTGGCAAGGATCGACTGACCCTCGCTTGTGATCAATGATCCTCGCTAGATCTAGAAGGCAAAAAAGGAAAAGAAAGAAAGAAAATAAAAAATATTAATAAATTACAAAAATTGTCCACGTCAATGCTAGCTATTTTATGTCAGTCATGCTAGTGGGCATCTATATCGGCGATTTCTGATTAAAGTTGGCCGGAATGATTAAATTGACAAATCATCAAAAGATTTAGGTTTAAATTGGCAAAATTGAAATGTTTAGGATTAAATTGACACAATTGCAATAGGTTTATAACTTTTTGATAATTTCCCCTATACTTTGTCACAACGCATGCATACTTTTCTAGTTTTTTATGATCATTTCAACCCTTAGGTTCTTTTTACGTTTTTTTTCTTTTATTTACTAACAAATTTTATTTATTTTTTTGATAAAAAAAACTATCCAAGTAATATATTCTTATGAAGAGCTTAAAGTAGGTTAAATGTTTTGGTATACATATGGGTGTGCCCTAGTAATATAGGTTGGGTATGGGTCAGATTAGGTTGGGTCTCTAAAATTGTGTTACACAAAAATGCATCAATACTAGGGGTGAGCGGTTCTCAAATCCCTACAACTTCCACTTGGAACTGGAAACCTATCCATTGAAACACGTCGCTCATTTTTGAAAACTGAAATCTATCTTGCATACCCTAGAACCTAGAACTTGCCCTATCACAGATTCGAGGATAAGTTCTTGGGTCTACTCAAGTTCCACCTATATTATTAATTGAACGATTATAGTGAATCATCATCTTTTAAGACTACCAATTCTTGCTACAATCCATCCACAATAATTTTTATTTAGACACGAAAATATGAAATATAAACAAAGTAAAAGTCGCCGTTCATAAAATGGAAACTCAAACTAGTGTTTCTAGATTATATACTCATCATCGAATATCATAAAATACCGTATGATCGCATATAGACATAGATCAAGAAAAACGTAGGAATAGGTTCTAGGTTCTAGGTTCCACCAACCCAGAGCCCAGAACCTACCGATTTTTGGAACATGGAACCTATCCTGGATACCTTGGAATCTGAAACCGAACAGATTCTTATCGATCCGATTCCTATATGGTTCTTAGATTTCAGATTCTATCCTGGAACAATGCTTGCCCCTAATCAATCTAGGTTAAATGAGTCAATTTGGGTCGAATCATTTTCAACCTGACTCGATTCACCCATTTGATGGGCCTAATTATTAGTATGTTTTATGCTTCAAGTTAATTGTTTTAAATGAATAACTATTTTGCATTTGTTTAGTTTAATTTGATTGTATCACGATAGTTCGTTGATATTTTCTTTGTGCTATTATATTTAATACGTTAAATGTCCATAATAAAATATTGGTGGCCCCATACTTTAATGTCTGTATGAGAATTAATTAATACTCAATTAAAAGGGGCATGGTATAATCTTTAGAAATTACTATAAAATGTCAATAAGATATATGTTAAAGTGCGATATAGACTGTACTTAAACTTTTTGCTACTGTGAAAAATATATTTTAGAATGTTAATATTGATTAGACAAAAAAAACAATAAGAAAATATAAACAAAATACCAGAATGTCAATAATAAAAAAAAATTTAGGTTGCATTTGGTTGTTCGGATTTGGATTAGAATAAGACAAGGTCAAATTAGAAATCCTCCAAATATTTTCTGAATTGTAGAAAATCCCATCACATATTTGGTGCAATCCAAAATAGTATAAAAATCTTTGAAAATCTCACTTGCCCAGCACATTCTTCTAGATATCCAGATCACTGGGCTCTCAAACATGCTCTCTCTAGCTCCCTCTAGTACGTCTCTTCACTAGAGTTTCGCCAGATCCATCGCCATCTCCACCTCAAATAGTCCTCGCTTAGCTTCATTGTATTAGAGGTGATTTTGACATCGGTAAAGACGAGCCTTAGGTCGCCGAGATCGAGGAGTGGCAATTTGGTAGACGAGGCAATAGCGGACAATGGAGAGGTAAAGGGTAGCGAAGGTGTGATGTGACATCCGAAAATTTCGTAGCAATAAGTAATTGACGTTGAGAATTTTCTATGTTCAAAGATAATATTTGGATTATAAAGCTAAGTATTATTTAAGTTAATATTCGTGCGGACGCGTAAAAATCGTTGTTGAATTGTAAATCGCGAAGCACGGATTCAGAAACGTAATTGCCCCGAGCTCGTCGTAATTAAAATCTTAAACATAGTTGTGTGCGATAATCGTAGTGCGGTATTAATTAATTTACCATCGTTTTGGGAATTTAATGGGTGTTATTATTATTGGTTAATTTTGGTTAAGTAGTATTAGCCTTTTATTCTAATTTGCCGTTAAGGAAATGGGGGAGATATTCTCTCAAAAATCTCCTTTGGACTCTTTTTCTTTCACGTGACTATTGAAGGAAAGGTTGACCGAATGTCATTTGTCCCCTTAAGCTAGACACCTAGCCTAAGTAATCATTTTCCTTGGCCACCACTCCTTTCTTGGTTTCTTACACCTGGCCATGATGGAAAAAGAAGATGTCACTTATGAGTGCATTGTAATTATCCACCTCTTCGTCTACTCCTCTGTTTTATTTATCTGGATATAACCGAAGGAAAATTTTCCCAAATCGTAACTCCCTTCTTCACTTTTTTACTTTCACCATCACCGATCCAGAATTTTCAATAGAACTTTAACCTTTAGGGTGTTTAGATTCTACACAAGATAAGTGAAAATTCTATGTTTAAGCTAAGTAAATCTACTTGGCACTTTTAACTTGGTTGCTCGAGAAAAGTTATTTTTATGTGTAATAATGAGGTTATGATGATGGTTGACTCTGTTTTGTTGGTTCTGTGCACCTTCAAATGGATGTGATTTGTTTCCTTAAAGTATGGTGAAAATCGGCAAGTGAAACGATTAAATCTGAACGTGTAAGTGTTATTTTTGAGGTGATTGTTGGATTCTTCTTATTGGTTTATGTATGCTTAAAAGGGGTAGAAAATTGTTTTAGTGAACGTGGAGTATATTATGTGAGTATGAATGATGATTCTGTATATCTTTGGAATTGCTTAGACTTTACTGTAAAAAATTTGGTTAAGTATACTTTTTAAACTGTTCAGACTTTACCTTCAGACCTTACACTCAGACTTTCTTCAAAGTTTACCGCCCAGACTTTACTACTCAGACTTTACTGTTCAAACTTTAGCCTTCTGAGTCTGAACTAGCTTCTGAGTCTAAACCCGCTTCTGAGTTTGAATTCGCTTTGAGTCTGAATCTGCTTCTGAGACCAAACCCGCTTCTGAGTCTGAACCTGCTTCTGAGTCTGAATTTACTTCTAATGACCGAACCAACTTTGCTTCCGATGACCGATCCGATTTTGCTTCTGATGATCTGAACTTGCTTCTGATGACTTGAATTTGCTTATGAACCTGAATTTGCCTATGAGCTGAGTTTGCTTCTGAGTTTGAAATGTATTGCTTGATATTTAATTGCTTGAATGATGCATTTCATAGCTTTAAAGTACAAAAACCGTGATGGCTCGGTATGGGATGAGCCAAAGTGGATTTATGCATGCAAATACTTGGTTGTCATGGCTTGTATGAGAATAATATTAATTTCGTTGCCCATTTAGTTGTCACATCCTCAATTTCAGTCCCTGGGAAATGTCTATAGTTTAAGTTTGGTGGTTTTCCAATCGGAACTAGATTTTTACTCTTGTTTTGGAAAATCCAGTTCGGATCCCTTGTACCCCTTCGTTTTGTCATTTTTGGGGAGACTTTTGTGATCCGAATTTCCAAACGCTTTCTTCTTGAAAGTTGTTCCAAACATCTTGAAGTTTTACATACTTTAATTTTAGAATTTTTGGAGTTGAGACGAGTGGTACGACAGCCCGATTTTCGGACCGTGTGAAACTGTCCAGAATGGATATTTCGGTAATGTTCACACCGTCTTTATTTTCTACAAGCTTTTATGGACTGATTTTGGAAAAGTTCCTTCAGAAAAGTTGTTGAGAACGTCTTTTTCTATAACTTGTATAAATTTAGGAATTTTCCGAGATCATTTGGATTCTGGACAAAGCTTAATTTGAGAAATCAGAATCCTGTTTTAGCGAACTGTTTTTAGTCTGTTTTTGAGCTACTAAAAATGGTGTTTACAGAAAGATTCCGAACTTGTGTTCTTCACGAAAAATGTTTTTTAAGGTCTTGTTCATGACATCTCAAATTTGAGAATTTTCAGAGTTCATTTACTATGATTTTAAGTCCGATTTCATGAACAGTACAAAACTGTCCAGTTTTGCCAGATTTCAAGGATTTAGCATTTTCTATATGAGAACGTTGGAATTTTGACTTGATGTCTTCTAATGATTTAAAGTACGCATTCTGAGCTTTCAAATGAGATATTTTATGCTTTGATTGGAGGTCGGACCAGGGGGAAAACGAAATAGAGAAGTAAGCTTGAAAATGAATGGCCAAGAATGAAGCTTGTTCAAGAAGCCTTATTAATGACTTGCATTGATTGCTTGGCCTTCTTTTTCCACAAGTCTTTATGAAGCCATTATGAAGTCTTGGCCATCAAGTATTGACCAAGAAAGGGGGAGGAAGCCACGGCCAAGCTTGAGGAGGGAGAGAGAGAGAGAGAGAGAGAGAGAGAGAGAGAGAGAGAGAGAGATTTATGGGCCATTATGATTCTTGACCTATGCTATTGATGCTTGGATGATGTGTGTGCTTACTTCATACTACGATGATGCGCGCGCTTACCTCACACCCTCAAATGACACGTGCGCTTACCTCATCGAGACTTCAAGCCACTTCCTCTATAAATAGAGGCCATTAGAAAAGAAAGAAAAGGGAACTAGAAAGAAAAAGAGAGAGAACCAAGAGAGAGAAAGAAAGCCGAGGGAGAGAAAAGAAAGGGGTCGACACCATGAGTTGCCCAAGATCCCGAGGCCGTCATCTTTCCCATCCATTCTCTACTCTTTAGTTCTGGTTTCGTGTAAGTAAACTTCCTAATATCGGGAAAGGAAGTTGTGATACGTTGTGACATGGTTTGCTTGGACCATTTCTCGGTCGTTTGGTTGGTTATGGTTGGTTCATTTCTCGATTTAATCATGTTTCGTGTTTGACGTTTGTTTTGGAAATAGAACCGCAAGGTGCATATGTTATAGCCATGCTTGATGTTCTCTTGTGTGAACTTTGCTATTGATCTGCCATCGATGTGAGTGCGGTAAGAGCCGACTTGTGCTAACGGCGATCCCCTCATCCTCGCTTAATATTAGTAGGCTTACTTGCTGAGTCTCCCTGACTCATCCCCCGTTTTTCCCTCTTAGGTCCATAGGATGATCGAACGGATGGCGGCGACAGGGGGAGTTCGAGCCATGTTAGAGTTCGGGGAAAGCGAGGAGCGAGAAGAAGTAGTGGGCTTAGGACACCCAAGCCATAACGTTTTGTTGTGTATAAATGGCTAAAGTCGGTTAAGTTGGCTTATAAAAAATGTTTGCGTGTCTTGTAAACATAAGGTTTGCTCATGATGCTGTTTGTCTTATTTTCGCTGTGTGAATTAATTGTGATTGTCCCGAGAAATGCTTTCGCTTGTGATAATAATGAACGGGACGTCACGTGAATGATCTCGAGGTTTGGGGTGTTACAGTTAGTGGTGTGTATCGATGCCCCGCGTGTCGAGATGCCTTGTAGGTCGGAATGCCCCGGGGAGTATTTCAGGATGCCTCGGGAGTCGAGATGCCCCGTTGGTTGGGATGCCCTAGGTGTGTGCCGCGATGCCTCGGAGTTGAGATGCCTTGTTGGTTGGGATGCCCCAGGAGTGTTCGGGAGGATGAAGTAATGAATCTAATCGCATGAGCATGAATGTTTTACTTCATATGCTTGTGGTTAAGTGAAAGTATTATGATATGTTGCATTATTTAGATTTTACGGCACATCCAAACGGAAAAGGTATAACTTGCATTCAAGTTATATACATATCGTTTGCTATGTAGGTATATATGCCAGGTAAAGTGGTAAGCTGATCTTCCTAATTTAAAACTAGAGATTTCATTTACTGGACTTCGGCTCATCCTATTATTTTTCAGACATGTAGGAATGAACAACCTGCTACCAATGCTTGTTGGTTTTTCCCTAAATACTATGAATGCCAGTACGTTGATACGCTTGTCCTAAGGGCGGATATAATTTGTACAAGATGTATAGCTACTATATGAGTTGATGCAAGATTTTGGTTGATATGAAAGCGACAACACCTACGACTCGTTGTAAAGTCTACTTTTGTGCGGGCTGTCTTTGGAGTAAATTGTAGTATTAAGATAGGCAACCTCGACCTACCTAGATGTTTGTTCTTTGTAATCTTATGCTGTATTGTCTGGACTTGTAATTCTCACAAGTGTTGTTAACGAGAAGAAAAGTATTCTGACAAAACTTGTTCAGACTTTGACTTTCGCTGGCCAATTTATTAATAATATTAATAATATTAATTGGTACGTGTTACACGTGACGTTCTGCGACGTCACAGCCTGTTTGGTATCAGTGCAGCTTTACCTATGGAGTGATAAGGTGCGCTTAGAATTTGGAGTACTAGACTTGACTTAGATGGCACGAGTGTAGAAAATCAAGTGCATATATTTGCTTTGGATTGATTTTGCGCTACAAGTAACTTTTGTTACTTGTTAGTTAGTGGCTAAGTAAACAATATATATAGGTATTACAAGATGAGTTTGGGTAGTAAAGCAGAAAAGGATCCTCGGTTGGAAGGAATCCTTCAAGTGCATGCCAATGTTGGAAGTCTAATGGGGAAGAAGGAATTACAACGAACTGCCTCTAGCTTTGGTAATGGCAAACGTCGTTTACATGGTTTGATTGAACAATCTTTGAAGCTGAAACCACCCCGGTTTGCTGGAACTAAAAATCCTTAAGAAGCAACATCATAGATTGATGAGATGGAGAAGATAGTCAATCTACTAGATTGTAATGACACCGACAAAATAGCCCTAATTGAATATCGACTTCAAGAAAATGCCAGACACTGGTGGAAGGCCTCTAAGGAAACTATGATTTCAACTGACACTATTGTAACTTGGGATGGTTTTGTCAATGTATTTTTCTGGAAATATTTCTCGGATTATGCCCGGTATAGGAAGGTAATGGAATTTATGCAACTCAAATAGAATGACTTAACTGTGGATCAGTATGAAGCCAAATTTACAGAACTTTCAAGGTTTGCCCCTCGAGTTGGTAGAAGACAGGGAAGACAAAGCCAAGAGATTTTGGGATAGCTTGAGATCAAATATTAGGAATAAGCTAGTGCCCCTAAACTTGAAAGATTATAATGAGTTGTACGAACACGCACGACTTGTGGAAAAAGATTTGGTGGAGTTAGCAGAGACAACACAGACTTCCTAGGCGCGACCTAATTTTCATTGTGACAAGAGACCTGTGCACACTAGGAAGAGGCCATTTGTTCCAAATAAAAGGAAAAATGTTGAAGGTCTTGGATTCACACGGAACAAACGATCGACGATGCATATACAGTCTCTTAATAATACCTATCGTACTTGCGGGAGGTAACATGGAAATGCACCATGCATGGGTCTAAAGATTTGTTATGGATGTAGACAGCGTGGCCACATATTAAGGGAATGTCCATTGGTACAACAGCCACAACAACGAATTATACTTGCACTTCAAGTGCAGCAGCCACCACAACACCAAGACCCGCTGCAAGAAAATTTCTAGAGAGCACCCGCTCAAGAAAAAGTTTATACAGTTACTCAGGAAGATGCTGAGGCTTCTAAAACCATTATATTAGGTATGCTCTCCGTGTGCAACTATGTGGATTGAAACCTAAGTTGCTTGGAGCACCTCCAAATGTCTCAACATCTTTAATGGATACTGTTATGTCTAACCTGATTTGTTTGGATTGTAAGATTTTGATCGGAGAATAAAGTCAGATGGTAGACTTGGTGGTGTTAGTTATGTATGATTTTGACATTATTATAAGGATGGATTGATTTCTTAAATAACAAGCTAATGTGGATTATCATGGGAAGGAAATTCAGTTTAGCCCACCGGACCAACCTAGTTTTGAATTCTCTAGGAATGCAGTGAATCTATCTGTAATACTTATTTCCGTACTGGAAGTGCATTAACTTTTGAATGATGATTGGCAAGAACATTCGGCGGTAATAAGTGACCAAAAAAGAAGTTAAAGGTATAATTGCAAAAATTGCTTGATAGAGGATTTATTGGACCGAGTGATACCCCTTGGAGTGCACCGGTATTGCTTGTGAAGAAGAAGGATGAACCGTTATATGTATGCTTTGACTATAAGCACTTGTAGATTATTTGATAAGTTATGATTTTTAGAATCTAAGAGATAATTTTTGGAGATACGAGGATGCTAGTATGTGTTAATTTGCATCGTGGCAATGATGGATTTTAGAGGTGTTAACTTTGAATTTTAAGCTCATATGGTGTGTGATGATCTTTTGGGTGTTTAGTTGTTATTCGCCAAGAAAGTTTTAGAACGAAATGGAAGTGTTTTAATCATTGGTGGATTAGATGGATTGGTTAAGACATGATATGTATTAAGTAAGTTATGATTTTGGAAACTAAGTTATGATCGATTGAGTTAGGTTGCAATCTTCTATTAGAAAAGGAGAATCTATATTAAAAATATTGATGTATTGCTGGAAGATACTTAGTTTGATAAATTCTTATCTTGGGAGTTATAAGCTTAAATTGTAACATGTGGTAAAATTTCACTTGTGGTTTGTAGGTTGAGGTGATAGGCATGATCTTTATGATTGTAGGATGCAACTTGATTTTTTTTAAAACAATTTTGAGGAATTCAAAAACATGAATTATACCCTCTTCAAGGAAAAGATATGGATGCTTAAGATGTAATCTTAGAAGTTATAAGTTTGAATGATGATTCTTGAGGTATAGGACTTGAGGAGCATTGAATGGAATATAGGTAAGTTCTTATCTTTGGGTGATCTGAGGAATTGAAGTTATTCAATTAGGTGTTGATAATTTAAGTGATAATATTCACATTAAGATTTGTGGAATTGAGGACGATCTATTATTCTGATGATTTGGAATATAATAGTTACTCATGTCTAAGAGATGATCTTTTAAATAGCGATCAAAGACAAGTTCTTATTTTGGTTGAATCAAACTCTATAGAGACAAATACAGAAATTGCTTAGAGAGATTTCTGATTTTGACTTTAGGAGAGATGTAAGTAACTCGGCGAGTGTAATGGCTACTCTTAGAATTGAACCAGAGATTATGTAAAGGATTAGGATAACGCAGCAATCAAACCTTAAGATTTCAAGGATTCGCAAACAAGTAGTAGAAGGTAGAAAGATCATATTTTCAAGTGTTCGAGGATGAAATAGTACGGTTTCATGGGCTTATTTACGAAGTTAAAGAGGAAGGACTTAAGAACGAGATGTTGTCAGAATCACATCGAAACAATTATAATGTACATTCAAGAGATAAGAAAATGTGTAAGAACCTCTACCAACACTATTGGTGGAATGGAATAAAGGTTGATATCGCCAAACATGCCCAAAATATTTGACATGTCAACAAGTGAAAGTAGAACTCTTATCTGTTGAAGTGAAGTCGGTGAAAAGAAATTAACAGGACTGGAGTTAACATGAATCACTTTAGATACAGTAAAAGTGAATCGGAATTGACTTAAAACTGCCCAAGAGAGTTATGTGGATAAACGTCGAAGACCATTGGAATTCAACGTTGGTGAATATGTAATTTTGAAAGTATCACCGATAAAAGGAGTATCGCAATTTGGAAAGAAAGGCAAGCTAAGTCTAAGGATTATAGGGCCTTTTGAAATTCTTGAGTAGATCGGTAACTTGACCTACCGATTAGCCCTACCACCCAGACTTTTCAATATTCACGATATTTTCCATGTATCTATATTAAGGAAATATGAACCAGACACTACTCACGTATTGGATTTTGAGATGATTGAGGTAGACGAAAGAATAAATTATGTGGAGAAACCAATACAGACCTTAGATAAAAAAGAACAAGTTTTGAGAAACAAGATCATTCAATTGGTCAAGGTCTTGTGGCGATATCATGATATGGAAGAAGCAACATGGGAAAGTGAAGAGGATATGTGACGCAAATATCCACATCATCTTTTTGAGAGATCATGTACCTTTGAATTTCGAGAACGAAATTTCTTAAGGAGGGAAGAGTTATGACATCCGAAAATTTCGTAACAATAAGTAATTGATGTTGAGAATTTTCTATGTTCAAAGATGATATTTGGATTATAAAGCTAAGTATTATTTAAGTTAATATTCGTGCGGACGCGTAAAAATCGTTGTTGGATTGTAAATCGCGAAGCACGGATTCAGAAACGTAATCGCCCCGAGCTCGTCATAATTAAAATCTTAAACGTTGTTGTGTGCGATAATCGTAGTGCGGTATTAATTAATTTACTGTTGTTTTGAGAATTTAGTGGTTATTATTATTATTGGTTAATTTTGGTTAAATAGTGTTAGTCTTTTATTCTAATTTGCCGTTAAGGAAATGGGGGAGATATTCTCTCAAAAATCTCCTCTGGACTCTTCTTCTCTCACGTGACTATTGAAGGAAAAGTTGATTGAATGCCATTTGTTCCCTTGAGCTAGACACCTAGTCTAAGTAATCATTTTCCTTGGCCACCACTCCTTTCTTGATTTCTTACACCTGACCATGGTGGAATGAAAAGATGCCACCTGTGAGTGCCACCTGTGAGTGCATTGTAATTATCTACTCCTTCGTCTACTCCTTTGTTTCATTTATCTGGGTATCACCGAAGGAAAATTTTACCAAATCATAACTCCCTTCTTCACTTTTTACTTTCACCATCACCGATCCAGAATTTCCAATAGAGCTTTAACCTTCGGGGTGTTCAGATTTTGCACAAGGTAAGTGAAAACTCTAGGTTTAAGCTAAGTAAATTTACTTGGCACTTTTAACTTGGTTGCTTGAGAAATGTTATTTTGATGTGCAATAGTGAGGTTGTGATGATTGTTGAATCTGTTTTGCTGATTCTGTATACGTTCAAATGGATGTAATTTGTTTCCTTAAAGTATGATAAAAATCGGCAAGTGAAACGATTAAATCTGAATGTGTAAGTGTTATCTTTGAGGTGATTGTTGGATTCTTCTTATTGGTTTATGTATGTTTAAAAGGGGTATAAAATTGTTTTAGTGAAAGTGGAGTATATTATGTGAGTATGAATGATGATTCTGTATATTTTTGGAACTGCTTAGACTTTACTGTAAAAAATCTAGTTCTATGTATTTTTTAAACTGTTCAAACTTTACCTTCAAACCTTACGCTCAGACTTTACTGTAGAGTTTATCGCCCAGACTTTACTACTTAGACTTTACCGTTCAAACTTTAGCCTTCTGAGTCTGAATTCACTTCGAGTCTGAACCCACTTCTAAGTCTGAATTCGCTTATGAGTCTGAATTTGCTTCTGATGACCGAGCCGATTTTGCTTCTGATGATCCGAACTTGCTTCTGAACCTGAATTTGCCTATGAGTTGAGTTTGCTTCTGAATTTGAAATGTATCGCTTCATATTTAATTACTCAGATGATGCATTTCATGGCTTTAAAGTACAAAAACTGTGATGGCTTGATATGGGACGGGCCAAAGTAGATTTATGCATGTAAATACTTGGTTGTCATGACTTGCATGAGAATAATATTAATTCCGTCGCCCATTTAGTGGTGTGTGATGATGTCTCGTGTGTCGGGATGCCTCATAGGTTGGGATGCCCCGGGGAGTGCTTCGGGATGCCTCGGGAGTTGAGATGCCCTGTTGGTCGAGATGCCCCGGGTGTGTGCCGGGATGCCTCGGAGTTGAAATACCCCGGGACTGTTCGGGAGGATGAAGTAATGAACATAATCGCATGAGCATGAATGTTTTACTTCATATGCTTGCGGTTGAATGAAAGTATTATGATATGTTGCATTATTCAAATTTTGCGGCACATCTAGACGGAAAAGGTATAACTTGCATTCAAGTTCTATGCATATCATTTGCTATATAGGCATATGTGTTTATGCCAGGTGAAGTGGTAAACTGATTTTCCTAACCTAAAACTAGAGATTTCAATTATCAGGCTTCGGCTCATCCCGTTGTTTTTCAGACATGTAGGAATGGACAATCTGCTACCAATGCTTGCTGGTTTTTCCCTAAATACTATGAATGCCAGTACGTTGATATGCTTGTCCCGAGGGCGGATATAGTTTGTACAAGATGTATAGCTACTATATGAGTTGATGCGAGATTTTGGTTGATATGAAGGCGACGACACCTACGACTCGTTGTAAAATCTACTTTTGTGCAGGCCGTCTTTGGAGTAAATTGTAGCATGGAGATAGGCAACTTCAACCTATCTAGATGTTTGTTCTTTGTGATCTTATGATGTATTGTTTGGACTTGTAATTCTCACAAATGTTGTTAATGAGAAGCAAAAGTATTCTAACAAAACTTGTTTAGACTTTGACTTCCGCTGGCCAATTTATTAATAATATTAATTGGTACGTGTTACACGTGACGTTCTGGGATGTCACATGTGATATCCCTGAATTTGAGCCTAGGAGCCGAGGGCAAATGATCGATGAATAAGCGGGTAATTCAAGCCAAGAGTCGGTAATGGAACGGACAATATGATCGAAACAAGTATAGTGAGGGTTGGTCATGGTTCAATCGAAAGATTGTCCATGAATTGGCTTAGAGATTGACAATGGAATGACTTCCTAATTACGAAAGATGATTAGAGTAATATGATCGTGGAGTGACCCTTCCACCATAAGGGCCATTAGTGGAACGGTCCGGAATAATTATGGTTCAAAACTGTGTCAGTATGTGTCAATTGCGGGTGATACCGCACGACCATGCATCAGTTCTAGATGATTATGAGTTAATTATGGAATATTGGATTTCATGAGGCCACATAACAACCGAGGGTCGACCATGGATCAATGATACTTGAACGTGGACCGGTCGCAAATCGGCCATGAATCACTGCGCCAAGTCAGGTAGGCCATGGACAAGCCATGTGCCAAGCCACGAGCCCAATGGCCCGGCCGCGAACTAGGCTATGTACCAACCGTGCCGGCCAGGCCTCGTGCTCGGACATGACCAGCCATTGTGCCCATCAGCTAGGCCACGAACTGGCTTTGTGCCCGGTCATGTGCCAATCATTGTGCCTGACCCTTGTGCCAAGCAACGTGCTCGGTTCCGATCTAGTTCCGTGCTCAAGAAATATGGCCATGAGCCGTGCATTGTGCCATTCAAATGCCAATGTGAGTTTTTGGTCGTGAATCAATCCCTTACTCGTGCAGCCAGCATGGTGCTCGGCATGTTGCTCGTGTGGCCCGGCCATGTGTCTGACCCTGTGCCCATGTAGCCAGTCGTGTGCTCGTATGGCCCAACAGTGTGCTAGGCCACATGCCTAGTCAGACCCGATCACGCACCTAGTTAGCTGGTTAGCTTGAGTTTATTCCATTGTACTTGGGCTTTGATTTGGTTGTGTTAGGTGATATTTGAGGGCATTCTTGCATTGAACCTCAGGTTGAATGGGTATACCAAGCATGGAAAACCCTCGGAAAACTAGTAGAATAGTATGATGCAGGGTTACGAATTAAGGAATAATTAATCGATTTTGTATAAACCGATTGGCCCAAGTAGTTTGCGAGGGAAACCAGCATGTTCAAGCAGTTAGACAAGGCTCATGGTTCAGCTAGAGAGAAGAACCAAATAGTTGATCAAGTCAAATGCCCATTAAAAGCCATTTAAGGCTATCATTATTGGACTTGCTTAGGTGTCCCCTCTTTTATTGCTGAAGTGTTCAGCCTTATTAAAGCTGCAAGGTGACTCATGGTCACCAATAATACACATGAGACAAAGTGGAATTCGGCCAAGGGATGAGACAGTCGAGAGGGAGTCGGATAAGGGAGAGAGAGAGAGAGAGAGAGAGAGAGAGAGAGAGAGAGAGAGAGAGAGAGAGAGAGAGAAGGATAAGGCCATATTTAAGTCTCTTAATATAACTTCATCATGACTTTTGGCCATAGTGAATTAATGCCATTAAGGCTTCCTTGACTTTAGAGGCCTGCAATTATGGCTTGGCTTCTTCTCCAGGCCTGGCTTGTCTATAAATGACCAAGAAGCTCACGTGAAGGAGCCTCCCAACCAGCCATCACCTTCTCCTTTTGCTTTCTTGCTTCCTTGATTCATGCCTAAAGAAGCTCCACTAATCTTCCTTTTGTTCGGTCAACTAGAAAGTCACACGCGAGAACTGCCCGAGATCCTGTGTTTCCCAAACTCAAGCCTTTTTCCGTGCTCAAGCCACTTGCTTTCTTTAGTCTCTCGTGTTCTGGTGTTATGTTGAGTAAGTGAAGTTCCTAATATCGGGAAAGGAAGTTGGGATACATTGTAACATGATTTGCTTGAGCCGTTTCTTGGTTTCTTGGTCGATTATAACTTGTTCTTTCTTTGACATATGATGTTCATGTGTGACAATCACGTTTGATGTTCTTTTATTATTCATAGCATGAACTTTGCTATTGATTTATTATCGATGCCGATACAGTAAGAGTTAACTAATGTGAACGGTGATTGTCTCATCCTCGCTTGTTATTAGTGTTTTCCCTTATTAAGTCTTCCCAACTCACTCCCTATTGTTTTCTTCTTTTCAGGTCTGCAAGATGGCATCTCTCCCAACCCGGTTTGGAAATCCCATCGAAATGAGAGCCGAATTGTTCACTGTAATAGATGCTCGATAGGGTCGCGCCTATTGTCGGATCACGACGTATGTTATGGTTGATGAAAGCCGTGAGGACTTATATAGCTCCCCACTCGTATGAGGCATGGTATTGCCTTGCAAACGAAGAGTGGGTTTGACCCCTACGTGGTTCAATGGGCCGTTCGGCGAACCAGGCGGGCCGGTTTCGGGGTAGGCCATGGGTGGAGCGTGAGACGGCTGGACAGATGGGGGATAGGAGGACCGAGGAGCGAGAAGTCGTAGTGGAGTTAGGAACCCCAAGCCAAGCCAAAGTTTTGCTTGTTCGATAGTTGGCATGTTTTTCGGAATCACCTTTGAAATGGGCATGTAAAATATATATGTGAGCGGTTTGCATGGCCCGAGAGTAGGGCTTGTGAAAATAAGCACATATATCATGTGAATATAACGTGCGAAGTTTGCTTATGTTGATATTGTGATGTTCCGTTTATATTTGCTTTAGCATGCACATTCATTAAAATGAACAGGACGCACTAATTTATTTCCACAAGTCACAGTTCCATTCGGGTCATGTTCGGTCATTAAGTATCGATCATGATTTCAGTTCGGCACGTGACAGAAGGGGTGGTGGACACTACACCTGAAGCTCAAGTGCCACTTGACATTGAAGCTAACGATTTGAGGTAGTGAGAGGCAAAGAGGAGGTGGACGGAGATCCACCAATGGATGGCACTGGGGTAGTAGGTAATGAGGGCGGACATACCTTTGTTGTGGACAACGAGATTCTTCAAGTGCATTCATGAAATGATTCAGGTTCTTTGATAGTAATGCCCATGTGACGTATAATTTCTCCTATTCACCCTAAGTGGTCGGAGTAAGATCGATTGGACGTTGATGACGATCGGCAGTGGTTGGAGGCAATGACAATTGCTCGGCAGTCAAAAGTGATGATGATCACCTGTGGTGGAGGTGATCCTTGTGCATCGGCCAAGAAAGCCGTATGGTCACTACATCACTCCATTCTTGGAAGAAAATTATTAACTTATTTTTAGATATTTTGTATCCAATCTAGGTTTATCTAACCCTTAGTTCGGATTTTTTATCCAGCATTTTATCCTGAGGATATCGCCAAACACTAAATAGTGTTTTGACTTAACTCTATTTAATACGCTAAATGTTGATCAATATTGTCTTGATCATTTTGCAAAGGCCATTGAAATCGCATTACTTTTCCTTCAAAATGTCTGAACACATGAACATTGAATATCATTTAGTCTTCAGTCGACATTAATTTGTTGTCTTGATCGACATATTTGTAAAAATGACACGTAATATTATAATAATCCACCAATATCATTTATCTATGAAAACATTCTGTTATATTATGTATCTATAAATTTTACAGCTTTTTTACAATTAGAAGGTCATGTTTTAAAACTTTTTTAATTATCCTCTACCGTAATATAACTGTGGAATATACATTATCATGTTATACAACTCTTTTTAATTGTTTTCTTCAATAAATTGTATGCATTAATGGATAATTCATCATTAATTGGTTAATTTTAATTTTCACGTAAGATATGCGTTGTCATCTTATTTAGATCATGTTAAATTTTCGCTTGTCAAATATTGACTATCATGTGATCTAATATTGAATCAATATTATCTTTTGTGCATTGATTTGAGATTTATTGCTAAAATATGCATAAAATTAGATCACAATTATCACTGCTTTTAAGCAGCAAATCAATGTAAATTTCACTAATTTAAATCACAAAATAGAGGAATTCATTCATTCTTATTTCCTCTGTCTTGGTCGTCTTCTCATCATGGGAGAGACGACATCTTGCGAGACTGTCCAGCAATGATGCTGGCCGTGGACGGGTTCTGCTCCAATATGACTTCGTGCCCGTCGCTGAAGGTATCCATGCCTTGAGCGAACAGCTGCCAAAAGATGCCGCCGGCACACGACTCTCCGTTGCTTGCACTCGTGAAGATCGCATCGTACAGCCTCCCAAAATAGCTGTCCCTCTTTTCTAAGGTGTAGCCCGATGAGTTTGATGACTTGCCGAATTCGCCGAGTAATATCGGTTTCTTGAGGATGGTGTTAGAGTCTTGAATGTGGATTTGAACCCACTTGTCCCCAAATGCAGCTTGCTCTCCCTCACTTGCACTAAGCAACCTGTAAAGAAAAACCATAATTAGCCAAGAAAAGTAAAAACAACATAAGAGGTGCAAGTTTGATCGAAGCGCCAGGATGTAGCACGATTTGAGGGATCAGAGGGCTTGTTCTGAGTTTTACCATGATTCGGGGTATATGTGTACCGTTGCGAAGTCAACCTGGGGGACTTGGTTATTGGAGATGAAATCAGTCCCGACAAGCAAACCGCCGGGATTGTTCTGCTGCTTCCCTTGAACCGATTGCCCATAGAACCCTTCGAGTCCAGCTTCCAGCATATGATTACTATCGATCGACTTCACGTACGCTGCCATTTCCCTCACCCAGTCCTGGACAGGCTAAACGAGCTGATTAATGGCAGGACTAGCAAATCATTGCAAAACGACGTCACTTGATTCAATTTGATTCTCTGCATGAATTTGATACTGTAAATAGAACACAATTAGAGAATCACTTGCTTTGATACAGCCTATAGTTCGGCAGGACTAACAAATCATTACGAAATGACGTCACTTGATTCAATTTGATTCTCTGCATGAATTTGATACTGTAAATAGAACACAATTAGAGAATCACTTGCTTTGATACAGCCTATAGTTCCTGTCACTAATAAAGCCATGAATGTAATGTTTGTATTCAGGAAAACTGTTCCGGGTTGGTTTGAAGTTGTGATCATGTGTGATTTGAAAATGACATGGACTTATATCACAAGGACAAAAAAGCAAAAAGGCATTGTTACTAGCAATCGCCAACTGTTAAAAATGACTGAAGCAGATCTTTCTGTTTTTGTTCTTCTGCATCACGCCAACAAGATATTCCAAATCTCTCTCCTTTTAGGCAAAGAAATTGGTGACTTTACACCTCAAGTGGATGGATTCCAGTAAAGAACCATGACGCGCCAAACAGAAGAAAAATCTCATTTCAGACATGGTGACATCTACTCATTAGTCCTTTCCGTGGTTAAAGTCTTCCTCGTCCGTCTATTCTTGTCTTTAAATATCATTAGGCTGTATGAATTTACAGTTTTAATTTACGACAAGAAAGCGAGGACCCCATCTTAGCAGAGTTTCGCTGAGACAATTTGTGGATGGTGATTCTATATGTTGCTTTGTTCTAGTAGTATTCGATGCAGACAATGTAAAAATGCTGCAAACTCATTATCAATCGACATTACCTATTTCCTATTGTATGATTGACTCAGTCTATTACGTTCCACAAATTTATACACATATTAAACAGAGAGATCGAGAGAGAGAGGCCCGAAGAGATTTGCCAGAGGGGTCGGACTGGCATTGAGGCTCGTTCATGAGTTCCCATGCAAAGATGGTAGAATCGTCCTTGTAAGCCACTCCCGTTATAGTGTTCTTTCTCGTCAGCACTGCCTGCAATTTCATCACACCACCACCGAGTCTTTTTTCATTTTTCTATAATTAACCATTAAATACGAAAACAGATAGATTCCTGATTAGTCCTAGGATGTCTTCAAAGGACTCCCTTCACCACTGTCAAACTTAAGCTTGGACATAAATCTCATATTATATCATAAAGGTTTTCCTAATTCTGGCAATCTCGATTTATTTCCTCTTTTGAAAGAAATCTTCTTGATGTGGTCTTTTAATGAATTCTTACGTTTTCACCTCCATATTAGGAAATACCAAGAGGAAAAAAAGACACCCAGATTCTCATAACCTTGTATCAGCCAAAATTGGAACCTTATAAATCTCAGACACAGTATATTAAAAATCATGGTGTTGCTGCTATTTATGTCTGAACTGAATTAATATACAGATGGAAGAACAAAAAGCACAGACGCAAACCTTGATATGATTCTTGTAATAACCCTTGATGACTGAGTTCGTGAAGAACTCATCATCATTGTTCAAGGACTGTCCACTGTTCCGAGCCCACTGCACATACTGATTCCTTCCTCCAAAGGCATTCCAGTTGTTCACCAGGCTCAGTATCAGATACACTCCGTTTCTCCGAGCTTCCGATATCACATAGTCCAATCCCTAAACAAGACCATTAGTGGCACAAATCTCTGAGAGGTATCTAGGATTTATTTTGGCGTATGCCGCTAGGGAAAATATCTACAGTTTTACCTTGAACACGTCTTCATTGTAGACGCCGAGGGAGGTCTGGAGGGGCCTGTTGACGCCGTCGCTGAAGGACCAAGTCCTAGCGATGTTCATGCCATTCTTGGTGGCCTCCTGGAACGTGCTCGCAACCTTGTCCTGGGTGGACGGATATGACACCAAGTACATCATCCAGTATGCATCGAACCCGTTCAGGTACAACGGCTTCCCGTTCGCCACGAAATGTATCCCGTTTGTCCCCACAAACCCACTTCCTCCAATCCCGTCCACCGCTGCCTCGCAGTTCGCCCAAAGGAGGAGTGCCACTATGTCACGCCCCGAACCCCAACGGGCTCGCGACACCCCTCGATGGTTGATCATTGAATGCGACGTCCCAGACACGTCACCGACCCAACTCAAACATCAGATATTAGGCATGCGCGGAAACAAATTGAAACAACTCAACCAATTAATAATAACCAGGGGTGGCAAAAGCACGAAATGATAACTATAATCCTTACACTTGGTAGATACATAAAAACGTTCACAAAAAGACAAATCCCAAGTTAGGTTACAACAACAGAACCACATTCATCAAAAGGGATAGTGGTTCGTAAACTTAACTCATCTACAAAAGGAGGAAACTCAAAGCACATGGTACTTGACCCGTTCTCGATCTCTGACATACCCTTGCAGTGTCTCCAATCAGTCATGATCGCGAATCTGAAAATGGTTATATAATAACCGTGAGAACGAGTCTCAATAAGTAACACCCTAAACCCCACGTAGGCCAATTAGTACCCAGACAAGCAGTACGTGCAATTTAACTCCTAATATAACGAATTTACCTCATAGTACTTACCTTGCCATCAACTACGTGTCGGCTATGCACGTCAGTCAAACATAGTAAAATAATAATAATAATTCAATAGCACGTCATAATCGTTCACACGCTCGCCACAATAGCACCCAATCAATTCAAATAATTCGATCACCCAATCAATAAGTTAATTCAATAAATCAAATTACACTCAAGTCGCATGCGTGGTCGAACAACTTTCCATGACCTCCTAGGTCCTTTTACTCGACCCGTGCCATTGCGCCTCAGGCCCCATTTCACAGCCCGCGCCACTACGTCTCAGGCTCAGCCCTTAGATCAAGTCGGGCTTGATCCAGCGTAATCACGCCTCAGGACATTTTTCCTTTTCAATGACCCACGTAACCTACGCCTCAGGTCTAGTCATGCCTTACTCGCTATACCTGCGTAACCTACGCCATAGGTTGGCAGCCCTCCAATCGATCTGGGCTTTTTCACATGCACATGCACCACAACACAATTCGTCATTCTTACAAATCGCACCAATCAAATTCAAGACATACTCGCAACACCTCAATTTACCAAATCAATGCATCATACCAATTCCAATCAAAGCCAATCCCAGTCACATCACAAGTCCGACACACTGGACTACACACCCGGCATCCAAGTCAGTCACATCCGAACTTCAATTTTCCACCCACATGCGCCACCACAATCCGGTCAATTAGCACACCACAAATATCCACGTGATCATCAAAATCACTCTACCACTCTCCACATAATCCTCGCGCTAATCGCGTTCCACTTACTGATCTAATTTTCTAATTTAATCACTAAATTAAAATAAATAAATATCTAAACATGTCTAATAGTACCCATTATACTAGATAGGGATTAGGATATCACTTACTAGGTTTTGGCTCGGGAAAAATCGCCTAGGGCCCAAAATGGCCCGGTCGGAGCGGCAGTGACTCGGCGCTGGCGAGAGCGCGACGGGGGTGCTGGCCGACCAGTACAGGCATAGCGGTCGGACGGTGTGCCTAGCGCACGGGCGCGGTGGCCATGCGGCGTGCCCGAGGCGCACGGCCAAGCGGGACGAGCGACGTGCCCGGGCGACGGCTGGTTGAACGGGCAACGTGCCGGGTGCACGGGCGAACGGCCGAACGGGACGGGCCAAGGGCCGACCAGCAAGCGAATGGCCTGGTGCATAGGCGACAGTTGGGACGGGCCGGGTGAGCGATGGGCACGGGGCCGATCCTCGACCGAGAAATGGGCAAAAAGGCTGGTCGAGTAGGGCACGGTTGCTGGATAGGCAATGGACCGACGGGCTAGATGGGCCAGGGGTCGGGCCAGACAAGCGGCTTGCCGGCCAATGGGCGGCGACGCCGGGCACACGGTCGAGAGGGCTGGACATGTCGGGACTCGCCGGGGGCGAGCTTCCCGTGGCTGGCGTCAGCGGCGACGGCAACGAGGAGATTGCTGGCGAGGTCGGGTGGTGTCGGGCTAGCCGGCTAGAGCGACGGCGAGCGGCGGAAAGCGAAAGGGGAGAAGAAGAAGGTGGCCGAGGCGGGTGGCACGGCTGGGGGGGCGTTCGGCGGCGGCGACGCTCAGGCATCGGGGTAATGCTAAGGAGCTAGCTGGACTGCTGGACGGTGGTTGGGACTCGTCCAGCACGGCAGAGAGCCGAGCTCGCGTGCTTAGGAGAGGAGGAAGGCAGCGGCGGGGCCGGTGTTGCCGGGCGACGCGGCGGTGCGACGACGGCGCGAGGAGGATGGCAGCGTCGGCGGCTGGTGGGATGGCGTCGGGCGAAGGCAAAGGGCGGTCGTGCAGTGTTCGGTCGGGCGAGGCACGAGCAAAACCAGTTGGGGGAAGAAGGAGAGAGGAAGAAGAAGAAGAACCAAAAAGGAAAGAAGGAAAGAGGAGAGAGAGTGTGGTAGCGGGTAGGTCTGCATAGGCGCAACATGCGTGGCAGAGGGAAAAGAGAGAGAGAAAGAGAGAGAAAGAGAGGGAGGGAGAGAGAGAGAGGGCAGACGCAATGATAAGGGGCGTGCGCAGCGTGGGCGTGTCAGAGGAGAGAGAGAGAGAGAGGGGGAGAGAAAATTAAATGTTCATTCAAATAACTATTGCGATTCAACGGCACATATTTAAAATCGAAAACGATCTGACGGTCCAAATTAATCCTAGAATATAATAAGGGACAAAGGCCAAATTAATTAAATCAAATTATCACGAGGGAGGTCTACTAGTTCAAATTTGTACCCGGTTAAAAATTCACTTTTCACATATTCCTGGCAATCTCAAGGCCGACCACAATAATATCGACACCATCCAATTAAATTCGTCCTGAAACTCCGAGAAATTCAACACTAAAATTTGGGCTCTAATTAACGGCAAAAATTCGATCGAATGCGATTCTAGCGAAATCTCAAATTTAAAACAATAACCGGGAGTGATCAGTTCCCGAGCGAGATTTTACTATAAGCACATTGACGAATTACACGTTTTATAAATCCCAAAAATGGGCCGAAATTCGGAATGTTACAACTCTTCCCCCTTTACAAAAAAATTTCGTACTTGAAATTTACAATACAACCCAACTATTCAAACAAATGGGGGTATGGGTGTCGCATCAACTCTTCGCTTTCTCACATCGCACCTTCAGTCCCATGGTGCTCCCAAATCACCTTAACAATCGGGATTGTCTTGTTTCGTAACACTCGTTCCATCTTATCCTCGATCCTTACGAGCTTTTCCACGTACGACACTCTGTCGTCCACATCTATTTTTTTATAGTTCAGCACATGGGTCGAGTCCGGTTCATACTTCCTTAGCATAGACACACAGAACACATTGTGAACATGGGACAAATTTGGCAGTAGTGCGTGACGATAGGCCAAAGTGCCGATTCTCTCTATGACCTCGAATGGACCCACGTACCTCTGGCTCAATTTTCCTTTCTTGCCAAACCGTGACAATCCTTTCATCGGTGATACTTTGAGGAAAACGTGGTTCCCCACTTGAAACTCCAAAGGCCTACGTCTCCGGTCCGCATAATTCTTTTGGCGACTCTGAGCGGTCTTAAACCTGTCCCGAATAACCTTGACCGTCTCAACTGACTGTTGAACCAACTTTGGACTCGTGATACTTCTCTCACCCACTTTGTCCCAACACACCGATGTTCTGCAAGCTCTACCATACAATACTTCAAACAGTGCCATTCCGATACTTGGTTGATAGCTATTGTTGTAGGCAAATTCAACCAAATGCAACTGTTCCTCCCAGTTACCTTTAAAATCCAATACACATGCCCGAAGCATATCTTTTAAGGTTTGAATTGTCCTTTCAGACTAGTCATCCATTTGGGGATGATAGGCTGTGCTAAACTGTAATTTCGTTCCTACTGCCATATGAAGACTTTTCCAAAAAGCAGTAGTGAATTTAGGATCACGGTCCAAGGTAATCGTCACTGGCACTTCGTGCAGATAGACTATTTGTTGCATGTAAATCTCGGCATACCTGTCCAAGGCGAAGTCCTTTCGCACCAACAGGAAATGTGCTGACTTTGTCAATCGATCGACTACCATCCAAATCGAATCGTGACCCTTCTGACTCTTCGGTAATCCCATTTCCACTCGAGGATTTCCAATGACTGCAACATTTTACCCGGCTTGTAATGTTGCACCTTCACTTGCTGACATGATAAACACTTGGCCACATGTTTGGCTACATCTACTTTCATGCCGTTCCATCAATAATGTTATTGCAAGTTCTAATACATTTTCGTACTATCCGAGTGAATACTATAATTATTACGGTGTGCTTCAAACAAAATCTCTCCCTTAAGTTCTATATCACTGGGCACACACAACCGTCCGCGGAACTTCATAATCTCATCCTCAGATAACTAAAAGTGTTATTTCCTCTTTGTGACATATGTTTCCAGAATCTTCTGGATTTCTAAGTCCATCGATTGTAAAGCCTTAGTCTTAGTCCGGATTTCCGGTTCAATCCTCAATGTGGTAAGCAGACTCCAAACATGAGTTGCTTCAAACTTAAATTCCGAATTCTGAATTCTGAATCCCCCCCCAATAGAGTCCACTCCTTGACCATCATATACGCGATGCTCGATTTTCGGCTCAGTGCATCCTCTACTTTGTTAGCTTTTCCGAGATGATACATAATCTCGTAGTTGTAGTCTCTAAGAAGTTCCATCCAACGGCGTTGTCTCATGTTTAATTCCTTTTGGGAGAACAAGTATCTTAGACCCTGATGGTCCGCATAAATCTGAAACTTCTCTCCACACAGGTAGTATCTCCAAATCTTAAGAGCGAAAAATAATTGTAGCCAATTCCAAGTCATACGTCGGATAATTCTGCTCATGTCGCCTCAATTACCACGATATGTATGTCACTACTCTCTCGTATTGTATCAGAACGCATCCCAATCCTTTTAAGGACGCGTCACTATAAATGTCATATCCTCCCGGACCTGACGGGATCGTCAATATTGGTGTGGTCGTCAACCTCTGTTTTAATTCCTGAAAACTCCTTTTGCACTTATTCGTCCATTTGAATTTCCTTTCCTTCTTTAGCAAATGCGTCTATGATATAGCTAACGCTAAAAACCTTTCCACAAAACGTCTGTAATAACCTACCAAACCCAAGAAGCTCTAAATCTCGATTACCATTATCGGTCTTGGCCAATTCATGATGGCCTCAATCTTCATCGAGTCCACTGCAATTCCTTCCTCGAGTATCCCATGTCCTAAAAACGCCACTCGATGAAGCCAGAATTCGCACTTATTAAACTTAGCGTAGAGTGTGTGTTCCCTTAAAGTCTGTAGAACCCTTTTCCAAATGTAACTCATGCTTAGCAGGACTCTTCGAGTATACCAAGATATCATCTATAAACACAATTACAAACTGATCTAGAAATTTCTTGAACACCCAATTCATTAAATCCATAAAGGCTGCAAGGACGTTCGTCAGTCCAAAAGGCATTACCGTGAACTCGTAGTGTCCATACCTCGTCCTAACTGCCGACTTCGACACATCCTCCTTCTTGATCCTCAATTAGTGATAGCCAGTCCTCAAATGGATCTTAGAAAACATTGACGCCCTTTGTAATTAATCAAAAGGTCATCAATCCTTGGCAATTGGTACTTATTCTTAATGGTCACATGGTTCAGTTATTTGTAGTCAATGCACAACCTTAATGATCTATCCTTTTTCCTCATGAATAGTACTGGCGCTCTCCATGGAGACGCACTCGGGCGAATAAAGCCTTTATCCAATAATTCTTGTTTTTGGACTTTCAATTCCTTCAATTCTAACAGTGACATCCTATAAGGTACTTTCAATATCGGTTTTATCCCTAGGGTTAATTCAACCACAAACTCCACTTCTTTATCAGGTAGCAATTCCGGTAATTCCCGAGGAAAGACATCGAGAAGATTACACACTTCGGCTATGTCCTCTAGCCTTGACTCCTTAACCAACGAGTTAATCATAAGGTAGTTATCTTTATACACCTCAAAGATAAGCTCAACCCATTCAATTTCAATCCAACAGTCTCCCAAAACAAATTACCCCGGTTCTTTATAAAATCCGAAATTTCCAATCATAACTCATCCTTCCAAACTCGTCCAAGAATGTCATTAGTAAATCAGAAATCTATAAATCGAATACGCCTATTCACCATAAGTGATAATACGTCGTACATGATCATTCAAGTAATAACTTCAAAATCATCTCCTATTGTTCCCGATACCATCTCATAACGCATCTAGACTTTCAAGGCACATCCTTCACTTCTCAGCCACAACATACACTTTTCCTTACGTTCTTAGTCGATTCTGATTAATCTGTGGGGCAGCTCTCGCTTAATGTCCTATCTACAGTCACTACGATTGCATTAGTGACCTAATTTGTCGGTTCAACAATTTTTCACTTGGTGACCTTACTGTCCACATCCACAATATGCTCCACTTCTAGCTTGGCAATGGCCATTCCTATGCCTCTTTCCATAAGACCGACAAGCGGTGTCGAAGTAGAAATTCGGCTTCCCAAAGTTCTTTCTTAACAAAGGGACAAGTCTCTTGTTCTCGGTCATAAGCTTCTTCCCAAAGTTCCCATTGTCCCTAGCTGGCATGCACCGCGATCCATATACGGTAACCCTTGCATTCATATCTCTTTCAATCGTTTAGGCCTTGTCATACAGCTCATTATAATCCCTTAAGTTCATTAGCATCAATTGACTGTGCAGATTCGATTTCAGTCTATCCCGAAACCTCCTTGTCCTACCCACACATTCATTGACTATCCTTGGTGTGTACTTAGACAACCTTACAAACTCAACCTCGTACTGATCGACTGACATTCTATTTTAGAGAAGCCAAAGAAACCCTGTCATTTTTTGTCCTCACGCACTCTCTGAAAGTACCTCCCATTGAAGGCCTCGATAACGACACCCCAACTTGGAAATATGCCCTTTGAAATATCCTACTTCGGGTGCCCTCTTACCAATTCTTTGCATTTCCTTAGAGTTGATGTATAGGCAGGGTCACTTTCTCCTCATCAGTGTACCCGAATACCTCAAAAGCCTAATTTTCTAAGTCCTCTCTATCCAAAGTAAGGTAGCCTCCGGGTCACATTTACCATCGAATTTCGGAGGTTTCAATTTCAAATATTTTCCAACCAGCTGACGCATCTATCTGATTGCATTAACTTGCCATTGACCTTGATTTCCAACATTTCCATTATGCCCATGATTCCCGTTATTTTTATTAGCGGCAACAACAGCGGCCTCAGCATTAGTACCAACAGTCGCATTTCGCTCCTTAGTTTGCCTTCTCATTAAAATTCACACTTCCTCGAGTGCCCTCAAAATCTCATCCCATCTGAGGATCCCCCACAACTCCAACTTGCGGACTTACACGACCTCGACCTTCACCTCGACCTCCACCTCGACCTCTACCTCGGTCTTGTCTACTCATCTTACCAAATCTCACAGAAACTCACCTGCTATAATTCCACACAGGAATTAGAAACCTAGGCAGACTATCCCAGTTTTTAAAACCCTAGGTAATCATTCGCAACTACGATTTATCAAGTAGATAAGCAATCACTCACATCAATCAGTCTTAATCAAAAATGATTCATGTACTTACCTCAGGTCCTGACGCACCTGCATTTCACACATCATAGCATCCGCCACTCAGCAATAACAAACAAACAGTCTGGGGTACGCATGGCATACAAATCTCCCTAATTGGCTACCCAAGGTCATCGCCCCTTATCATTTCAAGCTTCGACCAATTAGTATCGAGCTATCCTTACTCTGATACCAATTCAACAGGAATGTCACGCCCCGAACCCCAACGGGCTCGCGACACCCCTCGATGGTTGATCATTGAATGCGACGTCCCAGGCAATCGCCGACTCTACCCAAACATCAGAGATTAGGCATGCGCGAAAACAAATTGAAACAACCCAGCCAATTAATAATAACCAGGGGTGGCAAAAGCATGAAACGATAACTATAATCCTTACACTTGGCAGATACATAAAAACGTTCACAAAAAGACAAACCCCAAGTTAGGTTACAACAACAGAACCACATTCATCAAAAGGGATAGTGGTTCGTAAACTTAACTCCTCTACAAAAGGGGGAAACTCAAAGCACATGGTACTTGACCAGTTCTCGATCTCCGACATACCCTTGCAGTGTCTCCAATCAGTCATGGTCGCGGATATGAAAATGATTATATAATAACCGTGAGAATGAGTCTCAATAAGTAACACCCTAAACCCCACGTAGGCCAATGCGTACCCAGACAAGCAGTACGTGCAATCTAATTCCTAATATAATGAATTCACCTCATAGTACTTACCTTGCCATCAACTGTGTGCCGGCTTTGTACGTCAGTCAAACATAATAAAATAATAATAATAATTCAATAGCACGTCATAATCGTTCGCACGCTCGCCACAATAGCACCCAATCAATTCGAATAATTCGATCATCCAATCAATTAGTCAATTCAATAAATCAAATCACACTTAAGTTGCATGCGTGGTCGAACAACTTTCCACGGCCTCCCAGGTCCTTTCACTCGGCCCGCGCCATTATGCCTCAGGACCCATCTCACAGCCCGCGCTACTGCGCTTAAGGCTCAGCCCTTAGATCAAGTCGGGCTCGATCCCGCGTAATCATGCCTCATGACATTTTTCCTTTTCAATGACTAGCGTAACCTACGCCTCAAGTCTAGTCATGCCTTACTCACCACACCCGCGTAACCTATGCCTCAAGTTAGCAGCCCTCCGATCGATCCGGGCTTTTTCACATGCACAAGCACCACAACACAATTCGTCATTCTTACAAATTGCACCAATCAAGTTCAAGACACACTCGCAACACCTCAATTTACCAAATCAATGCATCATGCCAATTCCAATCAAAGCCAATCCCAGTCACATCACAAGTCCGACACACCGGACTACACACCCAGCATCCAAGTCAGTCACATCCGAACTTCAATTTCCCACTCACACGCACCACCACAATCCGGTCAATTAGCACACCATAAATATCCACGTGATCACCAAAATCACTCTACCACTCTCCACATAACCCTCGCGCTAATCGCGTTCCACTGACTGATCTAATTTTCTAATTTAATCACTAAATTAAAATAAATAAATACCTAAACATGTCTAATAGTACCCATTATACTAGATAGGGATTAGGATATCACTTACTAGGTTTTGGCCCGGGAAAAATCGCCTAGGGCCCGAAATGGCCCGATCGGAGCGGCAATGACTCGGCGCGGGCGAGAGCGCGACGGGGGTGCTAGTCGACCAGTACGGGCATAGCGGCCGAACAGTGTGCCCGGCGCACGTGCGTGGTGGCCGTGCAGCGTGCCTGGGGCGCACAGCCAAGCAGGACGAGCGACGTGCCCGAGAGACGGGCTGGCTGAACAGGCAATGTGCTGGGTGAATGGGCAAGCGGCCAAACGGGACGGGCCAAGGGCCGAGTAGCGAGTGAGTGGCCTGGTGCATGGGCGATGGCTGGGACGGACCGGGCTTTGCGACGGGCATGCGACCGATCCTCGACCGAGAAATGGGCAAAAAGGCCGATCGAGCAGGGCACGGCTGCTGGACGGGCAACGGACCGAGGGGTTGGATGGGCCAGGGGTCGGGCCAGACAAGCGGCTTGCCGGCCAATGGGCGGCAACGCCGGGCACACGGCCGAGAGGGCTGGATATGCCGGGACTCGCCGAGGGCGAGCTTCCTGTGGCTGGCGCTGGCGGCGACGGCGATGAAGAGATTGCTGGTGACGTTGGGTGATGTCGGGCTGGCTGGCTGGAGCGATGGCGAGCGGCAGAAAGCAAAGGGGGAGAAGAAGAAGGTGGCGGAGGCGAGTGGTGCGACTGGGGGGCGTTCGGCGACGGCGACGGTGACGCTCAGGCGTCGGGGCTATGCTGAGGAGCTGGCTGGACTGCTGGACGGTGGCTAGGACACGTCGAGCACAGCGGCGAGCCGAGCTCGCATGCTTGGGAGGGGAGGAAGGCAGTGGCGGGGCCGGTGTTGCCAGGCGACGCGGCGGTGCGACGACGGCGCGAGGAGGACGGCGGCGTTGGCGGCGGGTGGGACGGCGTCGGGTGAAGGCGAAGGGCGGTCGTGCGGCGTTCAGTCGGGCGAGCAGACGCACAAGCAGAACTAGTTGGGGGAAGAAGGAGAGAGGAAGAAGAAGAACCAAAAAGGAAAGAAGGAAAGAGGAGAGAGAGTGTGGCAATGGGTAGGTCTGCATGGGCGCAACGTGCGCGGCAGAGGGAAAAGAGAGAGAGAAAGAGAGGGAGGGAGAGAGAGAGGGGCAGATGCAATGATAGGGGGCGTGCGCGGCGTGGCGTGTCAGAGGAGAGAGAGAGAGAGAGTGAGAGAGAGAGAGAAAATTAAATGTTCATTCAAATAATTGTTGCGATTCAACGGCACATATTTAAAATCGAAAACGATCCGACGGTCTAAATTAATCCTAGAATATGATAAGAGACAGAGGTCAAATTAATTAAATCAAACTACCACGAGGGAGGTCTACTAGTTCAAATTCGTAGCCGGTCAAAAATTCACTTTTTACATATTCCTGGCAATCTCGAGGCCGACCACAATAATATCGACACCGTCCAATTAAATTTGTCCCGAAACTCCAAGAAATTCGACACCAAAATTTGGGCTCTAATTAACGGTAAAAATTCGATCGAATGCGATTTTAGCGAAATCTCAAATTTAAAACAATAACCTTGAGTAATCAGTTTTCGGGTGAGATTTTACTATAAGCACATTGACGAATTACACGTTTTATAAATCCCAAAAATGGGCCGAAATTCGGAATGTTACACACTAGAGACAAGACCACAAACTTTAGGCACATTTTTTTTCGTTTTTCTAATTTGGGAGATGATTCTTTTGTGTATGTGGAATGGGTTTTTGAAATTGAAGAGAGAGGAAATGAAATTGTCAATGTGTGGACTTATTGGTGATGTTGTGGGGGGTTTATATAGCCATAGTCTTGGTTCAAATACAGGGAAAATTACTAAAATGTCTTAAATCTATTGCAATTATGATAATTTAATCTTAAACATTTTTTTTAATTGAGTCCTAAATTTTTTTGCATTTACGTATATTCAATTTATCCAGCCAATTTTGACCGGACATCGTTGACATGGACGCTAGCCATTCTACGTGGTGCAGTTAGTGCCCGACTGGCGTTAACATTGATAATTTTTAAAAATATTTTAATTTTTTTTGAATTATTTCTTTATTTATTTCTTTATTCCTTCCTTCTTTTGTTTCTCACTGTTGTGGCCGACGAGGATTGCCAGAGCTCACCAGCCACTGGCCAAGGGCTAAGAAGCCCTCACCCAGCCTTGCCTAGATTTGGGCGAGGGCAGCCTCACTGGCCACAAAAGAATATAGTGAATGAGAGGCCATGGCCACATTCTTTTTGGCAAAAGAGTATAGTTGATGGGATTGGTCAATGTTCAGGAAGTTTGAGTTTCAACAATCGACACCCTCTTCTTGAGGGAGCCATTAATGTGCCTTGCTCAGACTATCGCGAGGCACGGTCGCTATGGCTTGCCCAGATCTAGGTGAGGCTGGGTGAGGGTCACAAAGCCCTCACCTTGTGGCTGATGATCTTCGGCAACCCTAGCCGGACATAGCTCGCCGGCCACAATGGGAAACAAAAGAAGGAAAGAAAAAATAAAAGAAAAATAAAAAAAACAATAAACAATTTTGAAAAAAATATTACAGTATTTGTCCACATTAGCGTTGGCCGCACCACGTATGACGATCAGCGTCCATGTCAGCGATTTCCAATTAAAATGTTTAAGACTCAATCGATAAAAAAAAACATTTAGAATTGAATCGGTATAATTACAATTAATTTATTCTTCTTTTGGTAATTCTCCCTTTCAATATGCAAACCAATCGTGTCATTGTGCTCTCTTTATTGCATCAAATGAAACTACTCCCAACTTCTTTTCTTGTAAATCCCGTCATTCTTTCGCCACAGGGTCACAGGAAACTCACGCAAAACCCGAGTTTAGTCGACTTTGTTTCGCATTTCTAAATAATTGCCCGGTAGCGACAGGACAATGAAACTCTTTTGACAGTGTCACCCATGGTTGGACCCTATTACCAAGTACGAATCAGATTTTTTTTAGGGCAGCGCGATCCTTTTTTTTTATTTGGTCAATTTTTTTTATTTTGTTTCTTATTTTTTTTGCAAATCCCACTTTCATTCTTTTTCTTTTTTTTTTACGCCTTTGACATTTCAGTTCTTAGTTCTTATAATTCGTTTCTCTATTTTCTCTATTGCAGGCCATTCTTTTCTTTTTGGAGTTACCTATGTTTCACAAATTTGAGTTTATGTGTAAGTGCTAAGAACACCTATGGAACCTTGATCTTCCAAGTGAGAGGCTTCCGAGGTTTGCCTATGAAATCCTCCATGTTCATTCCACCATTATAAGCATCCTCCTTGTCTTCATACCAATGTGCATTATTCTATACTTTCTTTGCTTTCAAACTACCACCACATGGGTTGAAGTCCCCAGTTTGGCTCCTTAAGAGTATCGATTTGTTGTTCAACTTCATCAGGGAAAAGTCATAGTCCATCTTGGAAGAACGAAAAAATTTCAAGCTGTGCTGAAGCTCGACATGACAAAGCCCTACGATAGAGTAGAGTGAAATTTCCTAGAGTCATGCATGCTAAAAAAGGGTTTCGGTGGCATGTGAGTGGATAGGATTATGAAGTGTGTTACCTTTGCTTCCTTGGGTGTGAAGCTGAATGGCGAGCCATTACCCTTTTTCCAACCATCAAGAGGAATTCGACAAGGAGATCACATTTCTCCTTATTTGTTTATTTTGGTGGCCAACACCCTCTCGGTCTTGTGAGAAAAGCAGAAAATGATGGAAGGAAAATGGGAATAAAGTTCCAATCCTTTCTCATCTACATTTCGTTGATGACTCGATTTCTTTTTAGACAAAAAGGTGAAGGAATGTTGGAATCTTACATTGATACTGAACTAATATTGCTTTGCGTCTGGGCAAGCAATAAACTTGAACAAATATGGCATTTTCTTTTGTTCAAGCTATCCACAGAACTTGAGAAGCAGCATGGCCAAAGAATTGAGAGTCTCTGAAATCAAGAAGACTGAGAAATATATAGGAATCCCTTCATATTGTGATATGTGTAAAAAAAAAAATTGTTCCGTTGGCTTTTAACAAGAGTAAATATGAAGTTAAAGGGGTGAGAAGGAAAACCTGGTTTCAAAGGCAGGAAAGGAGGTTTTGCTTAAGACTGTGCTACAAGCTCTTTCTTAATATGCCGTGTCTATTTTCAAGATTCTAATTTCGACTTTTGTAAATCTATGGAAGAAGAAAATTGCTGTGTTTTTGGTGGAAAAAGTGAATAAAAAACTAGTCTTCATTGGAAAGATGGGAAGTGCTGAAAATCAGAAAAGACAAAGCGGGAATGGATTTTAGAGACTTGCTGTCGAGATGCATGGCGGCTTTCTCAAAACCAAGCTTCTTAATGAGTCCAGATTCTAAAAGGAATTTATTTTCCTAGTGCGTCTTTTTGGCAAGCTAACAAAGGGACTCGCCCCTGTTGAGGTTGGCAGAGCATCTTGATGGGTAGAGAAAAAATCTCGGAGTTAGTTATGTGGTCAGTTGGCAGAAGAGAAAGTGTCAGTATTCGTGAAGACGGATGGCTAAAGAGAGGAGTTATAGGAGGACCAGTAGACTTTCATGAACCAATTGAAGTTACTAACCTGATTTTTCAAGAGGATGAGAGATGAGATGACCAAACACTAAGAAGGCTTATTGATGAGCAAACAGCGAACCATATTTTAGCTGTGCCTTTGAGGACGGGAACCACATAAGATAACTTAGTGTGGCCGGCCACTAAGTCTGGTGTGTACTCAGTGAAATGTGTATACAACCTGGTCCGAGAGAATGACACCGACAGGATATTATGCAAGCCTCGTCATCATTTCAGCCAACCCGTAAGTTATGATACCAAATTTGACACTTGAAAACCCCCCTTAAGTTATAATCCTTCTCTGAAACTTGTGCCAAAATACACAACCTACCAGAGAAACTCTACAGGCGCAATGTCTTATCTCAGCCAGCGTGCCCCTCTTGCTACGGTGAAGCAGAAAAGCTGGAATCTCTTATTCTACTTTGCCCCTGGACTAAATGCCTATTTGGTTTAGCATTTGGTCCCTTGGCCAAAAGTAAATAGCATTTGGCAATTATTTTGGAGAACTTTGAAGAAATACAATTGCATTTCCAAAGACCTCTAAAGGCCTTTAACCCAAGGCATGCCCAAAGGTACTTTGCTCAGTTGCATTCTTGGAATGCAAGTTCACTATTCATCGAATTGTTCATCATCCCCGATTTATCCAAAGAAGCAGGTCTAAAGGCTGGCGACCGCCGCCTGAGGGGTCACACAACCCTAGTGACCGCCGCCTAAGGGTCATGCAACCTCAGGTGTCGCCTGGGTCATATGACCTAAGCAAGCGTTGGCCTGGGTCACATGATCCCAAGCGACCATTGCCTAGGCCCGACCTCCGGCCGCATCGCCCGAGTCGCGCAACCCTAGGTGATCGTCGCCTAGGTGGCGCGACCTAGGCAACGCTTGAGGTTACTGACGACCGTTTTGGCCCACTGGCGGCTGAGCTCCACCTCGAACGTTTTACCAAATGGTATTTAGGTCAACATTTCTTTCAAATGTGATTTTAAAATAGACTTTATTAAACAATACTTGCATTTCATAAAATCTCCTAGCCCAAAGGTTTTTGCATTTTGCCAATAATTAACATTCCCCAAAGCCAAAACAAATGGGCCTTAACTCCGTTTAGTCAGATCCTGCTGTCGACATTCAAATTTTGCATCAAGACCTCAAATGAATACACGAATGAATTCACAATCGCAACACTCAGCCCGGTAACATACCTACCTTCGACAGGATTGCTGTTCTGCTATGGTTTATATGGAAAGCCAAAAACGATTTTGTGTCTCAACATCAAGCCCCAAATCCAGAAACCCTAACTGCTTTGGCGCAAACTATGATCAGCAATTACAGCAAGTTGAATTCTCAAAGTTCGAAACTCTACTCCCAAAACACTCAACTCACCCCAAAATTGGCTTCCATCGAAGAGCCTGTCCTTCAAAATCAACATAGATGGGTCTTTTGCTGCAAAACAAAACAAAGATCATCTTGAATAGGAAGCAGTGTCTTTGCCTTTTCTTCTGGGTCACCTCTTATGCCACTTGGGTTCCTCTCAAGTGGAAGATTGTCGCGACCTTAAGGAAACTTAATGGATTACTAAACAGAAAAGAAAGCTCTTCTCATGAGGCAATCGCTTGCATTTAGCACGAACTTTTCCAAGCTCTACCAATCACAATTTGGTACTCAATTCAACATGCATTTAAACTTACCTCTTGGAGCTGCCACTAATATGATATAGGTTGATTAGATAGCTAAGTAAAATGTAACAGTGCATTTTACTTTTACGAATTAGAGGTTTAATGTATTCAAGGATCACTACAAAA